>UYYF01004704.1:0-17632 GCA_900618365.1 Thelazia callipaeda
ATAAATGTGACGACACTACGTGAAAATTTAATATGATTGTATGTGTTGTATATTACTAGCAGTATGTTTGGATTTTTATTTTTATCAAAGAATCATCAAATAATCTATAGTCTCGTTATGTGAAGATATTTTGATGTCATTATGCATTTGTAAGAATATAGTGGTCAGTCAGTAGATTAATCTGCATTTACTTTCTGCAACTTCAATTTTTCACAATGTGAATTTGATATTTATTTGTTATCAGTGATAGTCGTTATCTGAGGGCAGATTTTGAACGGTGAAACACTTCCGGCACTTTTCGCCGCATAGTATTTACAGATCTCTTAGTAGACTGGTGCTCTCGTGAATGTTTTGCTGCAAACTGCCGTGAACTGACATTTTTTGGCGGTATCCAAGGAATAAGTTGAGAATGGCGTGAAATTTCATCCAATTTCAAAATCCGACCTCGCAATGATTCATTGAAACGACGTTCATTTTTCTAAAAAAAAGTGTTCTAATAATTATTACATAACGATGATTCTAGGCTTTATATATGGAGCTCTTAAAGAGATATATTAGTTTTTTTTTTAATCTTGTGAATGTAACCTTTATTTGAAGCCAAACATCGTAAGCTTCTTTTGCAAGCACCTCTTTGTACTCTTTTTGATTTTTGTTCTGAACTTCCATTGTTTTTTTAGATTCCAGTTGCTTACGCTGCACTTTTTCATTTTTAATTTTCTTCTCTTCACACCTCAAACTTTTATGATATGTTCTATTCATAAATATTATTTTCTAAACTAAACAATCATGAAATAACTGAAATTGAATAGAAATTTAAATATGATGAGAATGTAGTTTTCTAAAATCAAATCATTAAACACCATTAATCCAGTGTAACAAGAAATGTAGGAAGTGTAAGTGTTATTCTTTTTGAAAAAATTCATGAAATATTCTTTTAAATACATGGATCAAGTAATATTTAATAATTAAACTGCTTTTGCATGAAAATGTATTAAATCTAGTGAGGTCACTACTACTTGGTGAACGAGCACATCTCGTAAAATTCATTACCAAGTGTTGAATGCTTTTTGAGCCTCTTGTGTTTTTTCGTCTTTTTCTTGTTTCTGTTTCAATTTTTCTTTCTCGAGATTCCGTAATCGTTCTTGTCTTTCTTTATTGATCTTTTGCAAGCGTTCACTCTTCCATGCTTGAAACATCTGGATTTAACGTGTAATCTGCCATACAAAATTCAGCAATTTGCTTATGAATGTAAAACTTATTATACTCTATTATAATTTTTTCTAATCGAATAAAAAAGTTTGATCAGTCAATAACTAGTGAATGATTTTTGAGCGCAGTATCTAAAATTGCATCAGCTAATGTTGTAATTATAACAGAATTGCTAATTATCTCTCTGTATGCAAAAATGAAACTCTGTAATCAGCGTTCATTAGCTTCATTTATGCGGTGTATCTACAAAAATTTATAGTGTATTCAGTAATTAACTATAATTATTGCAAATAATTTTCAGTGTGTAGCATTTTTCATTAGCTTTTCATCCTATACAAATCATTAGATGATGACATTTAAGGATCTTCAACTTTTCTCTTAGTAATTTATTTTCGAGTAACCTTAGTTGATTCCTCTCGTTTCTTTCTCGTTTCCTCCATTTTCTTCCGTACTAGTGCCTTTTCTCTTATTTTTTCTTTTTTTTTACGTTCACGCATGGCTTCATCTGCTCGTTCCCTCCAAATTTCGTATTGCCTCTGTGCTTCTTTTATTCTTAATTCTTTGACCTCAATTATGATTCAATAAAAATCGAAAAATTTTTTTTCTCTATTTAAGGAAAATAATTGCACTTTTTGTTACCGCTGAATCGAAAAATGATTTTATTAACGCATTCAAAATACTGAAATCACCTTTTTTGCTTCTTCTTCTTCCTCTTTTTGTTTTCGTCGTTTTTCTCTTTCCTGTTGACTTTTTGCTCTTAGCCATGTCTAAAATTTCAAAAATAACCATAACTTCAAAACTTTATTCATTAAAAATTTGAAGATGTGATTAGTAGTTTTTTTTCGCAGTATATCAAATTAAAAGCCAATAGTTTTACGTCATATGTTGCTTTTGCGTATGCTGAGCTCTGATCTGATTCTCGAGTCAATGATTGTAAGTCTAAGTCGCGTCTCATTGCTGCACTGTAATATATATAACAATAGCAGCAGTATTATATCTGCTTCATATATGAAAATTTGTACGAAAATTTCGAAGAAAAAATTAATTTCGTGACTGTTTACTTATATGCTTTGCTTTTAGAAGACAAGCTTGATTGAGATTTGTCACTTGATTCTGCTTCCATTGTCTTATTCTTGCCGGTTATATCGTTCTTTTTGATAACCTGTGTCAAAGAATAATAATTCAAAAACTTGAAATTATTTGCAAACAATTTGAAATTTCTACATTACTACGAAAAAAGTTATGGAAATTTTTGCACTTTTACGTTACATTTTTGCTTTTCTATTGTCAGAATTATTAAATGATAATTAATTAAACAATTACTTCAAGATATTTCATGATTTAACATATGATCATCACATGTAAGCTTGTTTTCTTTCTTTATAAGAGAAATTTTTTAACCTGTCTAGTCATTTTTGTTGATTGAATGAGCTTTTTATCACTTGAATGGTTTAGTGATTGCTTTAGTGATTGGTCGTTATTGTCTGTATTTATTATGTCATTTGTTAGTTGAAGCTTTTCATGAACAAGTTCACGAATAGTTAATTCATTCTTGTTATCAATTGCTTCCATTTCTTGTTTAAAATAGTGAGATTTACAAGAGATTCATCAGAACTTATAATTTCATGCAAATTTTTCACTACAACAGTGAATAAAAGTACTAGAAAAAATAACGCTTTCAATGATTAAATATTTGCAAAACAGTTTTCAAGATAAAATTTCTATTTTAAAAATTAAAATTTAGTTTATTTCATGATCTTACTTCCAGTTTCATCTTCGCTGGAGCTATCAGAGCTGAAACGTTCATCAAAATATTCATTTTCTTCGCTGTTGCTTCTACTATTTTCATTATTATCTTCCTTTTTACTTCCACTTTCATTTCCATTGTCGCTGTCATCATTGTCTTCGTCATCATCGTTTTCATCGTCATTATCTTCTCGCAGCCAACGCTCGACGATTACTCCATTTTTCTTAAATGGAGCACATTTAGAGATCAAAAGATGAATAATTTTATTGCTAAAATAATTACTCGAAACTTTGTAAACTAACTCAAAATGTGACCGAAGAACGACGCACATTGATAACATTAGGTTTAACGTATAAGGGCGTTGAATCTTCAGTTGATAAGAATGTTTCTTGATTTCGACCATGTCTTGTTATTGGTCTTTCTACTCTTTCTAATTCTTTGGATGGTACTAAAATTGATAAGTTTGTACGAGGTTTCCAAATTAACGATAGCTCAGAAACTTCAAATGGAAGATTTTTACGTACTTTTATATATTAAAATAATCATTAGCACAAAAACTATCAACTTTTTTCAATTGCTGTTTGATTTTTAGACCGAATCCCCAAGAGTTCATCTAATGCATTATCATACGCGGTTCGATGTACTTGAGATGTTTCATCATGCGTCATTTTATCATTTCTTGAGAATCTGAAAAGTTACTGTAACAAACTTGATTACTCTCAAGTAATATTCATAATAGGGTCATGAATTGAGAAAATAAATGGAAGAAAGGCAATAATGTTATCACTAAAAAAGAGTGGGTGAACAGTAGCAGATTAAAATAGTGCATTCTTTAGCAAGTTGTGATTAGTAAACATGAGAACAAGTAAAAATTTATTTCATACTGAGAGCAATTTTCAAGAGATTTTCACTTAGATAAAGAAATATTATGTCAAAAAATAAGTATTAGTAATCAATATAATAGTATTGTCCCAAATACGAAACTTAAAATAATTGCAGGATAAGTAAGTGGTGAAGGCAGCAGAATTTTCTATACATCTATCACACATTATTAGCCAGAATGTAACTATAGCAACAAATAGCGCTTGGAACAACCCTGATTTTAATATCAATCTCTACTGCTATTTGCATAAACTTTTTATCATCATATATGATTTGAAAAATAATCTACGGCAATTTACACGAATAAATTTAATGCATCTTCTCAGCGTATTTATTGAACAATACTAAATGATTACACGTCAAAGTATTCATTTACTATTGTTTATTTACGTCAGTGTATTCAAGATGTAAAGTTGTCAAAGTAATCGTGTTTTCGAGATAGAGTTCTCAATCGTCAACAAAATTATTCAACAGTTTGAAGAAAAAAGACACACAAATTAATATCTTTATTAAAATAAAAGGTTGATTATAACAGTAAATTAATACGAAACTTTCTGGAAAATAATTTCTAATACAATATGATGCCTAGGTTTATTGTGATTCACATCGAGCATTAACAATTGATAAGTTATTACATTAATGAAGAAGGATATTTTGTTTATGTGTATGACATTGATGTAGTATATATTAAAGAATCAAATTCTTGCAATTATAACAAATACAACTACATCAATACATTTTCATGCAACTGATCTGAGGAAGATATCGGCGCACAATAGAATGTGTAGGAAGTCCATGAGCCTGAAAAAGGATGTTTAATTAAAATTTTAAATCAATAAATTAACTTATATTTGGTTTGACGAAGTCTTATTGAGTATAGCGAACATCTACTTAGCTTGGTCATCCATATATTCTATCTCATGTTTTCTACTTCTGAATCACTTGCTTAGCAGAAAAAGTAGGATAAAATCTGTAAAAAGCTTAATCTATTAAAAAGTCAAATCATCTTCTTTATATTAAAATATAGAAAAACTAGAAAAATTCTATACAGTCAATAATTAAAATGTAATCCAATAATACTATCACTGACATCACACATTCAATATTTCCAAAAATGCATTACTTGTGATCCCATAGTGCTATCTTCTACGAAACTTCCACTAAATTCATAACCATTATCGTTTTTCTTGCTATGGTAGACACAGTAAATAATGAACATTGCAATCGCGGAGGAAATTATTGCGAAAACAAATATGAACAAAAGTATTACTGCCAAATCATAACTTGCAGTACTAAAATGAGGTAGTTATTCAAACAGGAGAAAAAGAATTAGAATTACGCATAGTTTTGTGAAATTAAAATTCTAAACAGATTTGATAAATTTTTGTTTAAATATTTAATACCGAATAACTTATAGTGCTAGGGGCTACTTTTTTAAAACGCTGGTTAGTGCTACGTAGGGAGATAAAATTTCTTTTTAAAAGTTTGTTCAGATCAGATGATTGCTATTTTTTATTTTTCAAATCTCTCAAATGAAGTACATAAAACAAACATTTTGATTTTCTGTGATGAGCAACATCCATCTGGACAGCAACCAACATCACACAAGTATGTAATTGGATTCTCACTGGCTAAGTTTTTATAGTAACACAAATAACCACTATCATCTAAAATAGCTTTTTCTTTATCCAATTTTGGTAGCTTAATCAAAGCATGATGTGATATGTAAAAATCAGCTAAATGATTTCTGTTTATCAGGTCATATTTGTTTAAAACTTGTTGCACAATCAAACATCAAACTCACCAATTTTTTCTCGGTAAATTAAATCACTCAAATTTTTTCTAATTTCGTTTGCGAGTGACATAATTGATCTGAAACAGTAACTTTTATTTTGCAGATTACCTTATGAAAACATTAAAATTGACTATTATAAGTTCCTGCTGTATCGTTGACATTCAACGTAGCTTGCACTCAGTTCTATTCATTTATTAATTTATGAAAAATAATGAGAATTCAGTGTAGCACATATAACTTAATTTCATGATATCAATTTGGAATCTATTGCAAACTGATCAACAGTAACACACCACTATCCATCATGATAATTTATATAATGATTAGTCCTAAATAAAATCACTATAATTCTCTAAATATCATACTCAAATTTAGTGGCATAAAAAGAAGTAAAAAACTAAATTACAAGTGTTAATCGGAGTTTTAATGTTTAGAGAAATTAAAGCTTGCGCTAGAATACAACTTTTGATTACAAAAACTGTAATTAAAGTTTATGTGAAAAAGAAATATAGCACAGTGACATGAAATTGTTTTTTTTTCTGATGAGCATTATAAAGCACATAATTTAAGGCTTATAGAGAAGAATATTTTAAAATGTTTCATTAAAAGCAAATGGCCAAAACAGATGAACACGAATTATCAACAGTTACAATAGTCAGAACTGTATATATAACTAAGATTAGCAAAGTAACAGAAGAGAACACAATTTTTATTATTTTATAAAAATAAGACAAATTTGCACAACACTTACGTTTAAAAATGTTGTGTAACCAATGTCAAAATAGTAATTCAAATAAAAAGTTGAACATAATTTTGTTTAAATAAAAATAAGCAATTTTATAAGGTCTAATTAGTTTTTTCTACTTTCAAACGAAAATTAAATTATGTGCTTAACTATTAATTCTTACAAAGTAATGAGAAAGAAAAGAGAAGAGAAGTGACAACGGTTAGTGCCATTTATGTTGACTATCCAATACTTGTGGTCACTCAATGTCCGATCAGTTGGACTATATATGTAGCAATCATATCTGTTTACTTTATGGCTGGCACTTCTTTTCGCTGGTTGCTCTTTTTCACATTATTTGGAATAGACGCACAAATGGATAAAGCCAAACATACGTCAAATTTTTTACTTCTCTCTACTACGTTTCATACACTTTCAAATTAAATAGTATAATTCTTTGAGTAACTTACAAAATCTATACGTTTGCAAAAATTCTAACATTTTATAGAAATTCTTAAATATTTGCTTATATGCTAGCAAAAATGTGCTAATTGTAATTTTTTAACAAATTTAATTCTGATGGAATCAAATTTTATATTTACAAGAAAAATAATCTTTCCATTGTAGTTTCAATTGTGCTACTTTCTAAATAATAACATGCTATAACATTGCAAAGATTAGCACACATAAACAAAACAGTTATCTGATTGTACTAATTGATTGCTTGAAATTTTGTTTTCAATATGATTTTGTGCTCTATACTACACAATTTCAAGAACTTCTGCTGTACATCTTTGAGCGAAATGAGCAAGCTGACCATTAAAGACCAACTACCTCCTATTAGTTACTGAAAAAACCTGTTACAAATCCTTTATTAATAAACAAAAACTGTGTAATAGTACACAAAATATTTGCAATTCAAGAATTATGGGCAATACCAAGTGGTGCAGTCTTGAAGCGAAAACTAAAATGCAGTAGATATGTAATGAAAACGTTTGGTGCAGTAAATGCTAATACTAAATAGGTTGTTTGAATTGTCAATTGTTTTATTAAGTTGAGGTCCTTGATTTTGTTACATGGTGGAATAATGCAAGTTCGTCTACAATGCATAGATATGATTAACATAAATTCTGAGTCATAGACAGTGGTAAGAAGTTGAAGTGACTTACGTACGTGTAATGAAAGATTGGTTTTTGTATGAAATGGTAGAATTAAAAAGACCGTTTGCATGTAAAAGTAAGGAAGTGTTAGCTTCAAGAAGTTGAAGGAATCTGTTTTACAGAAAAAATGTCAATTTTCCTAGTTTTGATGAATGCAGAATTCAGTCAAGTATTATAAATTAAGCACATTGTTATTAATGCTGTCAGTAGTGTCTGAATTCTGAAGATGCCACTAAGCTTATTTGGGAGAGGAACTGGAAACGTGAAGTCACAACAGCTTGAACACCCATCTCGTGGTTCGTGCTAAAATTTTCCCTTCAAAATTCTAAATATTAAACATGTTTAGTACTTTTCACCACTTTTCCATGTTTTTAATATTTCAAAAGTTTTTACATGGTAAAAATTTAAAAGTGCAGCGTAAGATAGGAAAAAATATGAGCAATTGCATTCTTTTCCGAATGTAAACTGTGAAGTTTTCTGGTCATTGTAGAAAAGCAGTATGGAGGATTTTGTATTCGGACATTTTTTGTAATTTTATTCTCTAGTCTCATATGAAGAATTATTCCATAACATTTGCTAATGGTATTTCGATAGTATCAAGTTTTGGAAGTCCAATAAGTCTAGGCTTATCAGAATTTTTTTTCCATACTTTTTTGAATTTAGGCTGTAAAGCATTCCTAAAAATGTAAATTTCTTAAGGAAGCTCAGGCACATCTGATGGGAAAGATTGGCGCGGTTCAGTTGTAAAATTACCTTGTCACACAGTAACATTGGAAAAAAAACTCGCTGAAGGTAAATAGTGAATTTCAATTAAAGGCTCAAATTTAGTAAGCTGAAATTTATTCACCTATTTTCCAGGTGGATTTGCAATCGTCTACTTAGCATCAGATAAACAAGGGCATCAGTATGCACTCAAAAGACAGTTTATTAGTGATGATGTTCGACAACTAGAAGCTTGTCGAAGGGAATGTCGCATTGTTGTGAGTCGATTTCCAGTCTGTTTATTAGAATGACTAAAATATTTTAACTATTACTTTCATAATTTAGGCTTTAATAAGTAATCTGTGCTAATATCACATCTTCCCTTTCAGAGTTGCTTAGCTGGACACAAAAACATTATTTCATACGTTGATCACATGATTTTGAAGAATAACTGTGGTGTTTATGAATGCTCACTGCTTACTGCTTTTTATAAAAGTTAGCTTAGTCATTTTTAAAGTTCCTGTTTTTCTCAGCAAACATATTTGTAATCAATAAACAGAATTTGTTCGTGAGATGCAAAAATTGTTGATTTTTCAGACAGTGTTCTGCAGCTGATGAATGAGCGTCATTTAGCGGGACGATGTCTCTCAGCAAAGGAAATTTTGAAAATTTTTTGTGATGTATGTGAAGCAGTCGCTCGATTGCACCATTCTCAAACTCCAGTAATTCATCGTGATTTAAAGGCATTTTACTTTATCATGTATTTATTTTGTGCAAAATAAGTATGTGGACTTTCTGCATTAAAATTTCTTAGCTTCTCCATTTTGCTTAGTTACATTCTATTCCAAATTTAATTTGCCTTAAAATGCAAAATTTAAGACGGAAAACGTTTTAATCGATGAACGTCAACGTGATTCACCTGTATATGTATTATGTGACTTTGGAAGTGCAACAACAAAAGTTAATTTCTCATTATTTTTCCTTTTTACTTAACAAGGTGCTGTGATTTTTTAAGTATTGTTTTTTTTCTATGAAAAAAATTTCGTCAAAGAAATTACGTGGTAAATTGGTTGTTGCTGAAATTTTCACTAACAGAGGTACTAACTTTCTGCAGTAAATTTGATACTTGTGAGTTAATTTAGCATTCATGCTCCTTACACTATTTATTTATGAAGGTTTTGTCATCCGAAACTCAATCCCTGCAGTTTATTGAGGAAGAAATTCATCGTTATACAACATTAGGGTATCGTGCTCCGGAAATGGTTGATATCTATTCTGGGAAGACCATTGGTCTGCTTTTATTTAGAATGTTACGTCGTTATTGATAACAATTAAAGACTTTCATATATTTAGAAGTTCTGGAAAAATTTAGTACTTTATATTTTTTGAATTTCAGGAACCAAGATTGATATCTGGGCTCTGGGTGTCATGCTGTATAGGTTGTGTTATTTCAGTCTTCCATTTGGTGAAAGCTCGCTTGCTATTCAAAATTGTTCATATAGTTTTCCAACTGAACCTAATTATCCAGAAGAATTACGTGCTATTATCAGTAATTTGTTCATTTATTTAACGAAATTTGTAATTTTCAGTGGCAGTAAAATGATGCCCGAAGTGGGTTTATCGTTTTTCTTTAGTTCTAATACCAGTAGAAGAAGTTGTGATGATTTCGTTGAGTTGAATGTCGGACTTGCATTATTTAAGCGTAGTATGAAACGAACAAAATGATTTGTTGGAAAGGTCCCAATTTTTTAATTCTTTTCATTTCACGTTATGATTGGTATGTATGAAATTGAAAAATAGAATATAGCCAAGTTCGTGAATGAACTTGCTGTTGATAATTGTAGAGGTACTTCTTAACCCAGATCATGTTCGTCGTCCAGATATTTATCAAGTCTCAACCGCTGCTTTTGAAGCTGCTGGACAGCGTTGCCCAGTTGGTAATTTGAATGTAAGTTAGCTCATTTTGGTATTAACTACTCTAATATTAAAACTAATATGAGGTTAATTCTTCTCTATTGACTGCCTGTTGAAAAAAATTAGTTTGTCAGATAACTGAATAAGTTTGCCTTCTAAATAAAGGATCAAAACAAAAATATGAGACACATGGATTGCAATTTTTGATCTCACAAAATTCACGTGATATTTATTAAAATATTGCTTTTGTTAGAATAATTTATCTGCCTGATTTCTTTGTCGTTTGCTATGTTATTAGAATTTTCAGTTACAATTTTTTAGAAAGTTGCTCCATTGCGCGTGGTTGATGTTATTCAAAGCTTTCGTCAGCAAGAGGACATTGTAATGAAAGAAGAGGCTACTTCATCACGTACATCAGCATTTGCGAATTTCGATAATTTTGTTGCACCTAAAGAAGTTGCTACTTCAATTAATCCAAGATTACGTCCAAAGCCCTATGGGAATGTAGCTTGTTTGAATTTGGTCGACTCTAGTTCACGCTTGCTTGATGTAAAATTAATTTTACAGTAGTATTCGTTTCCTTGAATTGTTTTAACTTAACATATATTTCCAGAGTTTCACTGTTGCATTTTGACAGGTGCAAAATGGCAAACAACAAAATTGTTCTTTCAGTCCTGCACCAAGCAAAACAAATGAAGGTACATCACTGTGATATTTATACTTCTATGTAAAATTTCATTATTAAAGGATTTCTTATATCAGTTAAACGTGTAAACTGGATATTTTTCTTTCGATCCAAGCTTTCATATTTCAGTTTCTGTTATCTTCCATGTTTCATTCTTTTTAATTTTATGTGAAGTAGTGACATCAAATATATCATGTCGTTGGAAGTTTCAGTCTATGAAAGATCTACGCAGAAGTCGACCCGTGAGGCGGCAGAAGAACGTGGAAGTGAGACTCTGAAATCAAGTGCATTCAGGTTATTTTATTTCTTGCAGTCAAAAAAATTATTCAAAAGTTACTCGTCATGTTGTTGCTTTTATTTTGTCGGTTCTTGACTTCAATTTTTCAAATGGTTCTTATCACAAAACAACTTCGTAAAAATTAAACACTCAGCATCACTATTACGTAACGTGGAATTGTTTGTAAACCAAAGTTAGTTATCACATTGCTTTAATTTGCAGTGATATAATTTATTTATTCTTTTCTTTATTGTTAAATGTGTATGCTTTATGTTTTCGTTTAGTGCGTACTTAATAAACTAATCACGAAGGATTTGTTTCATGCTTATCTTTTAAATTTTTCAGACCATATAGCGCGTTTAGTGAAAATGAAAAAGTTGGAGCACTATTCACTGTCAAATATCAGGAACGTGTACCTGAAATAGTTTCTTCTCAGGGTCTCGGCTTTCCAGTTGAGCAGGTTTATTTGATACATATATGTAATGTTTAGTCAAATATTTCTACTTTCCCGTAAATACTGAAATTTTTATTTTCAGGACGATGATTTATCTTGGAACCCATTTTTGGTAGCACCATTCACATCACGAACGTACGATAAAGGTGTTTTTAAAATTTTTGATAAATTTTAGCTATTTCAAAAAATATTAGATCATTTGAAACATCAGCTTATTGCGACTTATTTTCTGTTGTCCTGTAGGTAAAATGTGGGTTTTGGTGGATTTCTCAAGCAAACAAAAAAGCGAAAATTATTCGGAAAATACTTTTTTATTACCTGCGTTGAATTATAGATTTTGTGTTTCGTTTCTCCATTTATTCTTTGAATAAGGTATTGTTATTAGCGTTATCTTTAGATAAACTGAATGAAAATGATCCAGATGAAGAAATTAACGAAAATGATCCAGATAAAGAAATTAATGAAAATGATCCATTTGCTGCAGCACCAATCCACAGCTACCAAATAAAACGTGTTATAACAGCAAGGTTATTTTTTGAATTCTCAATTTATATTCGTATTCATTCAGTCGTGTTAGAAACATGTTTTTTTTGGTGGCTAAATAGATCAGAGATCATGATTGACTAGTGAGCATCATTTCGAGAATTTCTTCAGTATTCAAATTGAAATTCCAGGCGTGCCGAACACGTTTCCAGATCAAAAATGGCGTGTGAGTTTCATATCTTAGTAGAAGTAGAAGACACTTCAGATATTATTTTACTTGTTTCTAAAGACCTTTAGCAAAATAAATTTTATGAATTGCAGCACAAGACAAATTTGATTTCTCCGACGATATTTTGGCAAGAGGCTGTTCTTAGCCAAGTTTTTGCAACTCGATGAACCAGTAACACATAATTTAAGAAGTTATTTTGTAATATTCGATTAATAAACGTGTTATTTTCTTCACTCTTTTTCAATATTAATGGTAGAAGTTTTTTGAAAATGAAATTCATTCATTTTTTTATGTGCAGAGAGCAGAGAGCACGCTGCTGAAATTTTATTTTGCATGAGTTTTAGTTTTGTATAAATCTTTTTTCATCAGTCAAAAAAGCTAACAATGAAAAACCTTTTCCAATTTGAACGTGCAAAATGAGGAGCATTATATATATAGTTGAGTTCTGAATAAATTATATACGAAACGATATCGCATACACTATAAAGTATATACAACCAGTTCTCACCTCATTCAAATATTTGAGTGATAAGCTTGTAACATTTTTCCCTCCTAAACATAGATTTCTCAACTAAAAGCATTTAAAACTTCTTAGATTGCAATCGTTCCATTCATATTCTCGAAATTATTGCGGCTCATGGTGATGCAAACAATTTGGAGTGACCAGTTGTAGAAATAGATCAAGAATACGTGGTAATTACTTCTTTTCCTGTTCCCCGTATGAATAGAATGCGAGGTATTTTATCAGACAGTGCCTCAAGATAATGCATGTAGTCATCAAGACCTGAAATACGCTTGCGGGCTTAAACATTCACGGATAGTTCATTACATTTGCGAATAAAGAATTATATGCAACGATGTGTATAATCATTCTACTTCTTGATTTCTGTTGCTAACCTTCTTTTGCAACCGGTGGTTTGGGTAAATTCAGCAGCACTAGTTGACTTTCAGGAGAATTTGCGAGAATTAATTCATTCAGCCGAACTGCTGTATGCATCTTACGCACCTGAAATAACTTACAGTTATGTCTCAAATTAACTTTTTCTTTATTTAAAAATCCTGTTATTTATACCAGAAACTCATACTTTGTGCAACAGTTAATTGAAACACAATTTTTGATGGATAAAAAAGTTTGTATTTTGAGAAATAAAGCTCAGTCTCTTGGTGACTGTAGTTTATGTCGGCTTTTTCATATTTTCTACATCATCAAGAATAAAGCTATATTAACTAAAATTGGCTAAAATCTATTCAAAATAAAACGTAATTTTTTTTTGTCAAGCATCCGGAACTTTTTATCTTGATCGGTTGTATCATTTTCACCAACAATTTCGTTCTTCGACTCCATTATTGTCACTCGCCTATTGTTGAACAATTTTAATAGATGAACCATTTCATATTTATATGCTCGCATTAACAAAGAAATTTAGTAAGCAAAAATTTCTAAGCAGCTAATATTAACTAATTAAGAATTTTTTGAAGATAACTGAAAAGTAAAAGCAATAACTTCTCGTCATGATGCTTTGGCGCTTTTTCATCTGCAGACGAGATTTTCTTTTCATGTGATACCTTTGACGATGTTGATTCTTCACCAGCATCAGTATCGCTGCTTTTGCTATCATTTTTCTCTTTTATTCCATCATCGATGTCATTATTAATACTAGTTAATTTATCAATTTCATTCCCGTCTACTGCTGTTGTTATCTAAATGATTTGAAATTGTTCATGCATCTAGAATTTTTTTTAAATTAAATAAATATAAACCATATAGAAATGTAATAAATATAAAAATTATAATTTCTTATGTTTCAAATCCTTATCTCATTGATTTTTAATTATTATCCTTACTGATGTTCGATCTAATTTCTGTTTGATTTCACGCATTTCATGCATATAACGAGTTCGTTCTTCCATTAGTAATGTTCTTTCAAAAGCATTTTTTGAAATTTTGGGATCAGATAATTCCACAACCTGAAGATATGAAATGAAAATAATTCTCAGTTACAGAAATCTTGATAAGTGATACTTTGTAGTTCATTTAAAGACCCAGTTTCTTAATTTTGAGTCTTTTTTATCTAATTTGTCAACAATTTTTTCTTAAAAAGAGCTTATCTCGAACTGACTAAATACAATTCCCATATGCTATGTATATAGCCAGTCAAATTTATGAAAATATGTTTGGTGTCAAGAAAATGAATATAAACTTATCTAGAATCTTTAGGATATAGAAACTGTAACTAAAATCTCATTAAAAACACTGAAATTTATTACTGATCAATACCATTATGCTAGCGTCGATCCGCAGCTGATAAACATATTTTTGAAGATCAGCTTGTAATTTTGTATTATTATCCATTTCTTGCGCAATTGCTATTACTCGAAGTTTACATCCTCGCCACACCTTTGTGCATTTACGTTGATTTATAGTTTATCATTTAACTTATATCCTAATTATTTTCAATTCTGACCTAAATTTCCGTGTTTTTTCACTACGTAGGATTATTTTAGAAGTATTCGTAATAAGTTTTTGTTAAATATATTAGATCAATCTCTTTACTTAGGATGATTACCTCTATAAATGTTTTAAAACTTTATTTTTAAAAAAAATACAATTTATCTGAGATTATACTTTGCTCTGAGTCAATAAGTAAGCAATAAGTATGCATAGGCCACCATCTTGCACGATCCAGTACACATCAATTGTTCCAGTAAGACGAATTACCGAAGCAGGGAAATTAACAATGTCTTTAGCAACAACAAGGCACATATCAGTTGCAAAGCCAACATGCAGTTTATCTGTGAAAAAAAGGACTACAAAAATAAGAAAAAGTTTTTTATTGGCTTAGAATTAGTGTAAGTTTGTAAAATTATTTTAGAAGAACTTAAGCTTATCTCAAACTTTTAGAACTTTAGAACCTTACCTGTAAAAGTTTGATACTCAGAATCGATAGCTTCACATGATGAGCCATGAGTATGAACTGGCCAGCTTAATAAAAGTGTATTGGGTCGTAAACCACCCATTCCAACACTTTGAATTAGTGTTGACACACTTCCTTCAATCTAAACCAAAAATCGCTATTTTCTTTGTGACATTTTTTGTTGTTTTTTTCGAATTTTTAGATAGTAAATAAGTTAGAACGAAAGCAAGCATATTAGAATCATTACATGAAGGATGCTTAATAGGAATATTAGTTCAGAATGTTTAACGTGATAAAAGTGGAAAAAATAATACTTACTTGTGTTTCACCATATATCAATGTTTTTGCAAAACCACGCAGTCTAATTTGATTCATATCAAATTCCATTCGTGCTTTCACCTATTGCATTTTATTTAAAATTATGAAAGTTCTTTTACTTTACAAAAAATGAAAACAAATCAGTTTTCTTTTTTTTAAACTATCAGTATTTGGTATGATAACTAATTGCACAAACCAAATGAAATGAATTCTTTTTATGAAGAATATACCTCTTCTGCTCTTTTTCTATCATCACTAACAAGAGGATTACCGCGTATGAATGCTACAACAATAGTTAAACCACGACTAGCTTTAAGCTGTGAAGCCAAATTAATTAAATTTAAGTAGCGCATATCAACAAGTTCTTTAGACCATGGCATCGATAAAAGTAACAATAATTGCGGCCTAAAATCATGTCAATAATAACGAAGTAATTTTATTGTTGAAATAAAATGAACAACAAAGAATGAATATTATGATGTTTAAAATTCAAAACATTACGCGCTAAAGACATTAGATTTAGAAATTAAATTAAGTATGAAATTTCAAAACGGAACCTGAAATTCTTTGCATGTGGATCTTTTTCATCAATTTTCATTAGTGAATACTGAGCTGTTGTGAGAGCAAGACCTCGTATTCCATCACCCCATTCTTTCTTTGCACTAAAAGTTAATAAATATATTCCTGAAATAAGAAATAAGTGATTTTAAATTATTTACACCGTTCTAAATATCTAATGATTGCTTAATCTATATTTTGATATTGAATGTATAAAAGTGATAAAATATTTTACCCTTTCCATTCCACGTATTTGTATATGACGAGACATAACAAGCATGAAACGATAGCATAATCCCAATGAGTGCTAAACATAATAAAGAAACAAAGCCCTGCACCGAGCAATGCCAAGGACCTGAAAATTTTGATGAAGATCCTATAAATATACAAGATAACGCATAAAATGCGTGAAATAATTTATACCATTTAAAAATTTCTAAACTCACTATTGAATGGATTACGTGAGATAGAAGTAACTATATACATTTACTGTTTCCTAGTTTTTTTTAGTATTCTGCGAAATTTTCAATACTTCACATTTCACATATCTCAACTTATGTAATCAAAGTATTTTATGATCAGTAATAACCAGTGATAGAATTTAAATCGTGGCCTCCAATTAGGTGCACCGAGAAGTGAATGCAAGGCACAAATCAAATTAACAAATGCGTAGCACATTAAAAAGAAGAAATCAACGACAGCAGCAATCTGATCCATTGCACCCATCAAAATGGCTAATTCTGCTATAATAATTGTGACTACCAAACTGAAAAAGATAATCTTGAGTGTTTGAAATCATGCAAATTTACTGAAAATATTACATAAAGATAAATACAACGGTGTTAATAATTATTATTAATTTGACTTTTGTAATTAGATGATATATTTGTAAGTTAATGTTCATTAATATAAGTATGCAATACTACAAAATAAATACCCTTTGAATGGCTCATTTTTTCTGGTAACTTTTGCGAAAGGTTTCAAGGCTGGTATTACATCATCTTTTGCAATTGACTGTAAGAGACGTGGTGCACCTTGAACGAAAAATTGTTCAGCAATACGTTCAAGCTTAGTAAAGTTGCATCTTCTATTTCAAATTTTGTTTAATCATTCAAACTTCACGATTAATTAGCGTATGCTTGATGATTAAATTGTTCAAGTAAAGCGACCATAGACTGTATTTTTTGCAATACTTTTGTTGTAAATACTCATAACAACCAATGATAAACACTAACGACTATTTACATATAAAAGTAACACCATCAACACACTGTTAGTACGTTCGACTACAACGTGTATTAACGTAATCAGTTCTAATAATAAATTTGAAAATGAAGTGTAGCAAAATATAAAAAAATGTATCTTAAACTTACTGCAAAGACATTGAAGTGCAGCGCCGAATGTTGATAGAAATGATCCAACAAGTAACAGCCATTCTGTTGGCCAAGCTAAGTTAGCGACAATCATACCTCCTCGTAACGACTGTCCATACCTGCAAATTCTTTTTGGCTTTTTAAGTTACTAAACTTTAAATCTTATTCTTACAGCATTCTCATAACATGACTGTATGTAGCATATGT
>UYYF01004705.1:10230-31428 GCA_900618365.1 Thelazia callipaeda
TACTTACGGATGACGCTTTACAATGAATAACGGTTCCGGAATAAAGTTGGCCTCGCAACCAAAAATTGTCTCATCGTCAGTCATAGTGCTAACGGTGAGAAGAGCAGCAGTTGAATCATGCGATTGTATCTTAGAAGATTGTCAGTTATTACTGGCTGTTTATTTTTCGCCACACTTATGTGGCTGTCGATAAGGAGGGATAGTGATAATTGTAGTAAGTTACGTTTACAATCACTTTCTTAATTCTGGTCGAGTTATCTAAATGACTTTTTCAAATTCACATTTATTAACCGCAACTTTTTTCCTGGCAAAAGTTTATCATATATATTTACATATAAACTGCTTGGCGTGGCATTTTGTACATATATATATAATGTGGAGGTTAGTTTTAATTTTCGCTTTGTTGGCTGTGGCGCTGGATCGCATTCCGGCACTCTAGCAGTACCTGACCCGCGCTCAGATCTGTCGTACTTATCGTTCTCGCTTCTAGGATCGACTGACTCAATGGTACTTAAGCAGAAATATAAACAATAATTATTATGTAATATTAATAAATATTAGCAATATTTATTAATATTCATTATTATTAATCATTATTAATTATTATTATTATTATATATAAGTATATACTTACCACTTTCGCGTAATATTTGTAATAGTCCATTACAATCCCATCCCAAATCATCACATACGGAATTATTTCCGTCCTGCATTTCATCTCTGACCCAAGCTTATTACAAATAGATCATATTTTTGCTTTTTCTTGATCTCGACTGTTGTTGTCAACCTGTCCTGACTAGTGATGCCCACCTCAATCAGGATTACTTCACGTCACTTCTTATCGTGTATCATGATATCCACTCGATCCGCATTTATTCTAATTGCAGTTTTACTCGCGTATCGACTCTGATCTCAGCATTCTCATTCGCGACGAATTCCTGAACAGAGTGGCTTCGCAAGCGTGGGGATATTTTTAAATCATACTTTTTGCTATGTTCTAAATGAATACATCGCAGGACTTCATTGTGTCTTCTAGTATAGTCATGATATAAAATTTTCTCACACTGCGTTGCTAGATGGTCCACCGTCTTCACCCGTCGCCTACAATGTTGGCGACACATATCTTTCTCAGATCCAAACATATTTTGTCTTGGAGGTAACAGTATCGCACTTCATCCTTGGGGTAATATTTCCAGATTGTGCCACATCGATGAATTTGACATTGAGGCTAGCTCATTTCTGTGCATCTTGTGTAGGTTTGCGTATATATGTAATATCATATAAATTCTCAGCTGAGTTGTCGAGCGGTTAATCAAAAAAGAAAACAAATGGAAAACAGATGAGATCGTAGATGAAGTCTTTATGAAGGCTTGAGAAAACACTCTATCAGTCCGCCAGTGTACCGGAACCAGGTTAGCTGGATAATTACGATCGAATACTATCGAAGCATTCGCCGTAGAATCGAAGTTCCACAAACCAAGAGGCCAGAAGAAGTGATGAAAGCGATACTTGACTGTTTCGAGAGAATACTGAGAGAAGGATGCCTATTGTGTCGTTCTATGAATGGCCAGAAGTTCGTATCTACGATTTCTCTCCAAAGCCTGAATAACCAAGCGAATTCTGCGATCACTTATGTTGCACGTCTTCCATGCTCATAGAAGATGTTCTTGAAGGAGTCAACGAGGCGTGTCAAAGCACACGACATATACTTCAAGCAAAACACCCTACATGAGTCTAAGGTTTATCTAAACGTAAAGCATAGGCACCTTGTACAGATGCAAGAAGCCCAAATGCGTGAGACAGATCAGACAAAGTGTACGCGAAAAATAATTTCGAAGAATGTTGATTTGTCATACTTGGAGCAATGAACCAAGCTGCAAGTGAATATGCCATACAAAGTCCACCAAGTCAATGACTGGTCTTGTAAGGCGGGTTCAGTTAGCACAGCAATGCTACAGAGATATTATAAGGCGATAGAAGAAGCCATCGGGGTGGAAAGCAAGCATAGATAAAAGGTAAGCTTGTTTAGTTTCTACAAAACCCTCATAGAATGGACTTTGTCCGGTGAAAAACTTGGAAGTAAAGATTCAAAAGTGGCCAAGGGGCATGGATTTCACTTGCTCTCAAGTAGGACGGTCATGAAATACAACCATCGAAAATGTATCAGCAACCCAGAAGATGTTCTTGCATAAGAAAATAGAGAAGAAAATTCGCCATGCAAAGTTATACAAGATACGCAGTTATAAACTAGCCTCAATGTCCCATTCATTAATGTAGTTATGATACGGAAATACTGCCCCACAAGATTAGGCGCGATACTGTCACCTCTAAGATATAAATATGTCTGGAGCTGAGAGATTCACATTGTAGAGAACTCGTGAAGACGGTACCATCTAGCAACGCATGACTATACTAAAAGACATAATGTGTTGCGATGCATCCATCTAGGACTGCAAAAAGTATGGTCTTGTAAGCTTTCTAACGCATGCGAAGCGATTTTTTTCAGAGGATAGTCGCGGATCAAAACGTGGAGACGAGTGGGTGCGCGAGTAAATGGAAACCGACCAGACATTCTGATGTACGAAAGCAACGAACTAATCCTGATAAAGATTGGCATCATTACTAAGAACAGGTTGATAGCAGGAATACAGTCGAGACGGAGAAAAACGCAAATATGACCTACTGGCTAATAAACTTGGATCAGAGATGAAATGCAGGATCAAAATGATGCTGTATGTGATGATCTGGGATAGGATTATAACGAACTTCTATAAGCACTGTCAAAGGACATCAGTATGTCTGATCATGTTAAGGCTTGACAGTGTTCAGGAAAACGCTGAAAGCATCCCACTTGGTGATCGCCGTGGATTCAGTGAGTATGAGGGAAGGACGATCAGCACAGCAGAGCTGAGCGTGGGAAAAGTACAGCCAGAGTGCCAGAATACGATCTAGGGCCAGAATCAGTAAAAAAATTAACCTTTATGTGACATATATATAGTTCAAAGATTTAAGGATTGATCGTAGGTAGTTATTGATATTTAATCATTTCATATTTTTCCTTTCAACAATAAAGCATCAAATTTCTTAGAAAACTTGAAAAGATATCAAGGATTGAAATTTCCGCGACCAGTACTTCATCCACAGTCTGCATCAGAGCACAATATTGCTACATTTTTCAATGAAAGCAGCGACATATCGAAATTTTTAGGTCAATTGCTTTGTTTTTATAATGGTTTTTGGAAATATTATTTATATAAAAACAAATTTAATCCATGAAAACAAATTGCTAGTTCAAAATGTATTTTTCTGCGCAGTAAGTTATGCCATAAACTAATTTTCAAAAATTTAGTATCACATGTGAACTGGACATTAGCAAAGCGCTTGGATAATTATTTATATAAACTAAGTATGGCTGAAATGGTCGCAAGAGAATGTCCTCATAATGAGACTTTGCGACAGTTTTGGAAAGACAAGATTAGGTAATAAGCAAAAATTTTGTAATTATCTCAGGTTACAACTTTTTTAAATGCAAATTTTTGTAGAACGCTCACTTTACAGTTGATTTATTTATTGATTATGATAAAATCAGGATAATGTTAATGATTTATTTATTTTAAGAAAAATCGTGCCAGAAAGAGATTCGTGGGAAAAGTTCTATGCAGATATTGGCAGCTGCGATATATACAGGAATGAAGAAGTACGGCATAGTTTTTAATATTTTTGAATTTATTAATATGCATTTATCAGTACTACTACTTTGAAGACAATTCTTATGTGATGGTTCATTTTATAATATTTGAAGACATAACATTACTTAAAATCATGAAAATTTGGCTTAAAATTTGAAATTATTATCTCATCACTGTTTCTCAGATTTTCAACGAAGTCCACGTTTTGAAAATTAATCGGTTCTTTAGAGAACACATAAAATGGATGAGTACTTTTCAAATTTTGTTGCAAATTTCAAATTTAATGACAGACGAGTAATGATTAATATGAGATGACCAAAAGTTTCCATGATAGATTTTACGATAATTCATATGTAAATAAATGAAATTGCGCAATTTCTTGCTTTTATTTGTTGCAAAAACAGTCCCTTCATTTATCCTTTTTTCTAAATTTTATGTCGTTTATAATTTCGATTTAAATCTTCAGATTATACAGAATTTATTGAACGATCTCACAACCTTACCGATAAGAGCAGTATCTATTATGGACGGTGGCACGCAGGTGAAGCTCATCCTGACTTATGAAAACTACCAACAAGCAGTTTTTAAGCCCATGAGGTAGGTACATTATTTCTCTTTGTGTGCTTTAATTCAAAGAAGTAAAATATTACTCTATATTTTGAAATGTTGGAAGTTAGCGGTCCCTTTTTTCTTAAAGTATTCTGAGATATATTTAAAAAATGTATTTACTAGAAATATTGTGGCATCGTGACAAAGTCTTCTCATGACAGATTTTATAATCTGCCAAGGAAAATATCTATAAATAAGCTTTCAGTTATTTTAATTTTTTTACTAGATTAAGTTAAAAAAGTGTAATCAGTGATACTTTTGACAGTTGCATTCGGAATTTCGCTCTAAGAAAAAAGTTTTAATTTGAATACTGGTCGTATCATACTAAATTATCCATTGGAAATCTTTATTAGACTATGTGGATACTTTGATTCCTGGATAGTTTATATCACATTTTACATAATAAAACTTTTCTCATAAAGCAGTTAGATAATTCTCTATTACTGTTGACTTGCCCTTTTTAACAAACGATAGAATTTGGATAACTTGTAATTAATTGTTAACTGGTTTTTCTTATTACTCAAGAATTATTGTCTCTGAAAAAGATGACAAGCATTAAAAATTTTAGGTTTGGTCGGGACTATGAATCTGATCCGAATCATTTTTATTTTAGTGATTTTGAGCGGCACAATGCAGAAATCGCAACTTTCCATATGGATAAGTATGCTTGTTGAAATAATAATAATAATGATAAATTTACTGCAATTCGAATGTCTGTTACTATTCTTGCCTATAGCAAAAATTCCTCAGTATCAGTATATAATTAATAATTTCTACACTAAAAAGTGTCCATTTTAGTGTTTCATAAGTATCATTAATGTATTTGAAATTTCCAATTCAATTTAATATAGGATTCTCGGCTTTCGACGAGCTATTCCAACAGTTGGTCGAGTAGTCAACTTAACGTCAGATTTACGTGATAAAGCAGAGAAACGTTTAGCAAGAACTTTTTTCGTTTCACCTGGCATGTTTTATAACTAATTTCTGTAATTTAAGAGTCAGTGGGTTCATCATTCAATTCATTTCATTTTTCTTGTACCGTTCTATTGTCGCGAAAAATATATTAAAATTTGCAGCAACTTTAGCGTTTTAATTTTATTGTTAAAGCCAAATGACTTACATGCTTTACAATAAATATTTTGAGTAGCAAATGCTTATCGAAAAAAATAGAGGAACGATATTATGGAAAGCGTGATGACTTTCAGCTAAAAACTTGTGCTTTGTGAGTAAATGCGATTATTATTGTGATACATCACATGCGATTTGTGGTACACCAGATACCAGAGAAGGATCCGTACAGGTATTTTTACCTGAAGAAGTTAACGTTCCTAGACAACATGATGAATCCCCTTATCGAAGGTTAGAAATGTAAATTTCTGTAAATTCATAATTAAATTATAAGATTTATACTATGAGAATTTGTTCATCATAAGTTTTGAAACGTTATTTTGTTGATTTTGAAGCAGAGTTGACTGTACACCTATTTTATTGTTGCTATTTTTACTTGAAAATTTTTTGCAATTTTTTCACAGAACGTATTCGAAAAAAAATCAAATAGCCGATTGGCAAGAAAATATGGATTACTGTCGTGAGAAAGTGAAAAGGATGAAAAAATATGCCCATGGACGCATGTTATTAGATCTTATTGATTTTCATGTGTTGGATTACCTAATCGGTAAATATTTTTTAGGTCAAATACTTGAAATAATATTATTGAACCAAGTAATTAACTTTGGAATCAAAAAAATAAATATGTGGGATGCGAGGTTGCTTAATATTAATGTATGAGGTCAAAAATGTGTCGAGTAATTGCAAAATAAGGCAGAAAAATAATTGTTTAGAAAATGTTAGCACTATTTGATATTCCTATTTATGTAAAAAATGAAACATTCTGCTAGATATTTGTGTGAGTGATATTTAGCAACTAAATAGTTTTAGGTAACCAAGATCGGCATCATTATGAGACATTCACAGTGTTTACGAATTCCCCCACATATGCAATTCATTTAGATAATGGAAGAGCGTAGGTATTTTCCATCTGACTCATAATCTTTACAGGTTTCATCTGCAAACTTGAATGATTACGTTAAATGTTATAAAAATACCTGCATCATCACAAAATTTTAGGGTTTCTTTTGCAAGCGTATTCAAAAAAGTCTTGTTTTCATTAGAAACATAATTTGACATAGTATTTACAGGTTTGGCAGATCCGATCTTGATGATGATGATATTCTTTTACCTCTACGACAGTGTTGCATTTTAAGGCCGTCTACTTTCTTAACATTGTTAAAATACTATCAAGAACCAGTTTCTCTGTCAAAAGCGTTGCATCGGTAAGTAGTCTGTGTACCTTATTGATTTCTTCATGATCAGTGTTGTTGTCTTGAAACAGTTCATGCAACCCGTTCTATCTCGGTTCTTTTTCAAAGGTCGATGTCCAAAGATCCATTAGCGCCAATCTTGGCATATAAACACTATCCAGCAATTGAAAGAAGATTACATAAAGTAATGGTTTATATTGATAAATGCATTCGAGAAAGTCCTGATGGTCCAAAAAGCGTCATCATATCTGAATATCATAATCATGTTTGTTTGTTTCGAATAAAAAGTCTCTTTTATATTGAATAGCTAGACAAAGTCTACTTATGAAGTCATTCTTGTATGATTAATATTTAAGTTCTGCTAAGTTTATTACGCAATTCAAATTTAATGCACAATTTGTCAGTGCAGTGAAAAGAATGTGAAGGTTATATTTTTTAGCAGTTCTTGGTTTGACTTTGGTTATGCTGGATGTAAACTGCATTTTAGGATATTCCACAAGTTGCTAATGAAGACGAAATATCAGACAGTGTAAACAACAATGACAGAAAGGATTATAAAAACAAGGATAAAGGCTTAGATAACGTTAATATAAGAAACAATATGGAAAGCAATGTTAATTTTATTAACAGAAATCAGAAAGTAGAATAGCGATTAAAAAAACAGTGGCACTAGGATATGATATGCAATTTATAAGAAAAAAACTGAAGCCGATCACTTGAAGAGCTCAATTACTATTTTTTAAATTTATTCTAGCAGTGATTTTTTGTTTGTATGAAAGATGCTCGTACATGGATAACTGTCAACATTTCGTCTTTAATTACATATCGCACTGATACAATGTTCGAACACTTTTTCGGTTTTTTCTTTCCTTTATCCTTCAAAGTATTCATTAATTCATTCAGTGGTAGCTAATCACATTTAAGTTTGACTCACACTTTACAAGGGCAAGAAATTGAAGCATTGGAAAATGGGCAAAGTGCGAAGTCTGGGAACCTCTCCATTGTTTAGTTTGTAAGTGTACGAAATTCTAGAGCCACTTTTATTTGCTAAGCAAATTCAAATGCGTAATTTACGGCATTCAATGGAAGTCAAATAATAGGTCATGAAGTAGTAATAAATTTTTTTGGAAGAACTCGATGTATTCTTTATTTTGTTTTCGTTCAAACAGATTCATACTTTAATATCAGTTTGAAATATCACCAATCAGAATGACAACACTGTTTATCACTTACATTTTTTAAATAATTATTTTTTATCAGGCAGAATGTCCAGTACTCCAGGATGTTCATGTAGGTTGTTAGAAGTTCTGATAATTCTTTTCACAGTTAACGTGGCAAGAATAGAACTGAAGTTATTATGTGATGGACCATTAATTGATACTTCACTTTCTACCGTACAAATATCACTATTTGTGCTTACGAATATTTTGTTGTCTTTCAAAATTTTTACTTGTTTCCGGGTTGTATATAATGTAAACATTCTTAGTAAGTGCCTTAATATTAATATTTGTCATCTTAATTGCAGTGTAGATGATGAAAATGTAGTTTCAAAGTTTTTGAAGATATTTTTGATGAATGTTCTTTTAATGGATATAATGCTGAAAACATTGCAACTGTCATTATTGTCACCACACTTATGACAAAAATGAACCACATTAACAATTTTTCTCTGATGTTAATGGTAGCACGTAATAGTTGAAGGGCTAAAATCTTGAAGTGCTTTTTTGTGATGAACGTTATTTTTTTCTTTATTACGTTCATTCTACACATTTTAGAGAGCATAAATTATTGCAGCGTTCTTTCGCACTCCAATGAGAAATTATTGTTAATTTTCGTTTTCCAATTTGTTTTGATGGGCAGACAAAATATTTGCATGTGAATTGCTACAAAACTTTTGATACAAGTCTTGAAAAGAAGCTTGTGATTAAAAATATGCAAAATCTATGTAAACTATACAACATAATGCCAAATTCTTTACTTTTTCTGTTCTTTAGAAGGTACATTTTAAATGATAATTGATTTGTTATGTAGATTTTATCAGCTGTTAAGTTATTGCTGATGATTGGATTCAGTCAGCTTTTCTTCTTTACTTTCTGTTTAGCTGCTGAAAGATAACTAAGAATAATATGTTGTATTTCAAGATGCAGTCTCCAACAAAACATCTGTATAACACATTTTAAATAACTTTTTTTTCATTTCCAAATTTACATCTCATCTTACTGATTAATCATTCTGTTACACGAGTTGCATTCAGTTAATACTTTGCTGATAGACAGCATCAAGCATGCCAGCTCACTCATAGGAATTTGCTACAAGATGCAGCTTTTGTGTTCATTCAAACAATATCTACGCAAAAGAAATAACTGATTTAAGTCAGCATTCAATTGTAATAGTCAAAATCTTGCGATAATTTTTAGAGAATTTAAGATAGCCTCATTTTTCTTTACAGGTAAAATTTCTTTAAATTTTCTTCAAATCTGGCTACCCCCATAATGATCACTCTCATTGGCAAGACTGTATATACATTATTTTCCGCATTTTTTCACCGGTATTTTCATTTCTTGAGTGCACATTTAGATTCTACATTAATTTTTGCAAAATTAATGAAATAAAATCTCAACATCAAATATTAAATTATCCTTTTCTGCGGTGATAGATTGCACAAGAAAGTAATCGATATCCATTTTTCCACTACATTATTAATAATATGATTGAAGAAAAATGGAATTAATCAAACTTAATAAGAATATAAATCAAAAATGAGACAAATATTGAGTAAACGTAAAAAAGCGCTACTATCATTTCGTAATGCTATCGAAGACAGAGAAAGCAATGCTTTGCTTTCATTCGTTTATTTTAAGTTGATTAATAACTTGACAGTGATCGTTATCATGAATGTGATAAACCATCCATGAATAAATGAAATACAGGACCTTGATATGTGCTGCAGTAATTTAAATAATATTTTTCACTGAATTTTTTGCATAAAATATATTCTTGTAAATTTTTGCGAATATTTACAAAGTTTGAATATTAAAATTTCAAGCTTCGATTCCGTTTTGATTTTACATTTCAAACAAACTTTTAGTTATCTTTGAAATATACTATTGTTCTGAAAGCAGTGAGAGTCGAAAAATGTGCTTTGGCTGCTTACTGATATTTAACAAAAACATTGTGCTGTACATGACAAAGTGATGAGATCTGGCAGTGGGCTTAAGTTAAGCTCTAGATTTTGCATTAATAATTGCTTGAAAAAAAATTTTTTTTCATAAATTAAAATACGTGGAAAATATCGCACAATATAACAATAATTATAGCAATATTTTTGATTTTTTTTTTGATTTAATCATCAGTCTTATTATCAGTTTATTATCATTTCAGTAGCAAAATTCCAGGTAAATGAACTTCATCAGTTTTATATGACATTTCAGTGAGTATTAAAAGAATGAGCTATTGATCTCAATGCGTCTGTTCAAATAAATATTGACTGCAAAATTTACAAACCATAATTCAAATAATTTCATGCAACTCCATAATTTTTGAGTACAGCAACGTTAACAAGCTAAACTGCAATAATCTTTTCGATTTTTAGTCATGACTATTTAGTAAAAGCATCAAGAATCAGAAGTTCATGCAATAAGAAAAATAAAATCTAAAAATTACACTGATAAAATGCTTAAAAGACTGCATCGTAATGGAATTAGGTGATACAAAGTACTGTTTTCAAAAAAATAAGTTAAGTGGCTTCATGGACTACTTGCTAAATCATAGGTAAAGGATAGAAAGTTCACTGTGATCTATCTTGATAAGTCATTTTTATGAGATTTTTTTTCTTAAACAATAAGCAAAAATCAAATATTACAGAGATTAATTACAATGATATTTACTTCTAAAAAATAATAGAAATCAGAGATGTAAAAAAGAACTAAAAAAGCTGTTTTTCATTTTACTTTGATTTTAATTTGAATACCCAAAATAAATATGATGATTACAAAAAAAAATAACGATTATTACAACAAAAAAAAATCAATTCATAATGATAGATCATAAAGAAGACAAAAATAAGAGAGTAGTATTAATATCAGTCACGATGAATGAAATTAATTGATATAATAAAATGATCAGGAAACTTTCCCCATAACATTCTTTGCAGTGATTATTTTTTCAACAACAAAAAAAAACAAACAAGCTTTCCTCTGCATCAACACCAAAATGGAATAGTACCACAAAAACTAACTTCCAGTCCTTAGAATCAATTAATCATAGTTAAGTATCGAGGGTTCCTGTGCCGTGTTCAGCATCCCAAAACTGAGCGGACGTACGATCAACATTATTGAAATCCTGCAATTTGATACTGCACTTGATGTTTCGCTTTTCAAATCTCGCTTGATTATAAGCACTGAATCAACACAATTTCGATAGAAATTTTGGGTTTTATCTAGTTTGCAGAGAAGCAATCATTTCTTGGCTATCTGTCTAGTAACAATTTAATTTCAGAAAAATTTTTGTTTTTTTTTGAGTTCATTCAGTTTGTGAAAATGTGCCGAAGTGTTCAATAGTAAAGTTATCTTTGCTGATATTTATAAACTTGATCAGGCATACTGATGCCATTACCTGCCACAAAGCAAGAACTAATTCACTACTCATTAGTTCACCAGCATGAGTTGAGATCATCCGGAGCATAAATACTCCATCTTTGCGCAAGAACTGATTAGTAAATTTTCGAAGTGATACACTGTCAGCTACAGGCTTCGTTGGATGGTCGCTTAACACTCGCAAATATTTGCGAATAAAGGACATTCCCTAGAAGCAAATGAAGATTAGAAAAATTAAAACTATTTCCCAATTTACCAATGATCTTATCAAAATTTGTATTTTATATTTAACGGCATAAAAGGCTGCAAAAATTTCATAGCAACAGTATGCTTTAATTTCAGTTAAACTTTAAGAAGATTAAAATGCTAATAGATCTGTAAAAGCATAATTACCTGACTTGGAATGAACATTATTAATATCCAGTAACAAGTATTAAAAATGGTTATCAAGCCAACCGTAAGAAACCAAAACCATAAAAAAAGGAAAATTTTTTCATTGAACATATTAATCATAAGAACACATTGCACAGTATGTCGATGGATATTACCAAGCACACGAACCTAAATGTTCTTTGCTTTTCAACTTCAAAATTTATATGAAGCAAAAAAGCGAAATACGATATTTGATTGCATACCTCAAAATCACAAAGTGTTACACGTGGAAACATTCCGGTCTGTTCCCATTCGACTTCATGCATTAAATCGCGTAATAATGAAAAACCATATGCAAGATCATCTGCATCTAGTAGATGATTCAGTAAGAAAAACTGCAATAGCACGTTAGCAGAATATAAGATCTGAAATATGTTATACTTTGTACCGCATCGGCTTACAAACAACTGAAATGGAACACGAAATTTTTTGCTCTTATATAGCACTAGTTTACTAATTTTATAATAACAGTATTATTATGTGATGAATAATTAAACAAAAGTCATTATTAAACTGCATTGTTTGACTAGCTACTTTGGAAGTAACTATTTTGACGTTAACTATTTTTGAGGACACGTTTATTTTATCTAATGATAAATTTGCAAGACAGGTAGACAAAATAGTCTTTGTATGATAATTCCTATTTT
This sequence comes from Thelazia callipaeda, assembly GCA_900618365.1. Lineage (NCBI taxonomy): Eukaryota > Metazoa > Nematoda > Chromadorea > Rhabditida > Thelaziidae > Thelazia > Thelazia callipaeda. The sequence goes on from UYYF01004705.1 coordinate 22,524, forward strand.
CAAATAATGGCATAAGCGAACCTTGATACCAATGTATAACATAGTAACATAACATCCACAATGCCTTCCACAACGGCCACCTGCTTGGGCAAAAGGAAAACATGTTCGTGCATGTCCATGTCGCTCCAAATGTGTCAGCTAAAATTCTACTTAATTCTTGTAAGGCAAAATAATTCAAATCTAGAATGTTTTAGTGTCGAAAATCTTCAATTATATTATGATAACTAATTTTTGATTGCCCCATAAAATATATCATACTCACTGTTTTCATATATTATGAAAAGGAAAAGCAGGATGTGTCGTTATAAAACTGAAGATTTTTATACTAAATATTTGACCTGAACTTCGTCCTCCATATGCCGTGCCATTGTATACACTGTCCGGCTTTTAACATCTGCGTCCATAAGTCTTGCATCACATGCCATCTGCACAAGACCTTGCAGATTAATTCCTTAAATAGGAATTTCTCACTCTATTAACACTATCTATGGGAAATCATTATATTGCTTTTTTATTCTGCTGAAATTATTCCCAAAAAAATTTAATTACTTTCAATTTTATGTGAAGGAATTACCTGAGTGCCAGTACAGCATTCCTCTCCATAATATACAAGGCACATAGAAAAGCAATGCTTCAATTGCGAGGATAAACGGAACCCACTGATAATAGCCAATTTGACGATTTCTCCTCGAATAAATTTCTCGTGGAATGTCTTCCTGTAATAAAACTACCACTTGTGGAATTAATAAAGCAGTGCACAATTCATGCATCTTCTCCCGTGAATACATTTGGTTGAAGGCAAAAATCAGTTGTTAAAATTAGATAGCTAAATTTAATTCAGTGAGCAAAGTATATGAATGAATGAATGAATCTATCTTTGTTCACCTGCATAGGTACCCAATAGGTGTTTTGTACCCAGCAGTAGTTTTCTGTATATTGTTCCATGGCATCTGTAAACGTTGCCGGGACCCAACACTGTATAGGAAAACCTATAATCACACAAGAATGCAAATTTTTCCATCACTTTAATTTCACGCAGATATTAGCATGAAATTAAAAATAGTAGTAGAATTATAATGGAAATTAAAGACAGTGCAGCAAATTTCATATTTCTTTCATAAAAACTTGAGAGTAAAAATTTTAGAAGCTGAAAAAAATTCACTAACCAACATACTGCTTAGCAGAAACCAGAAGTGCAAATGATGCTACTGAAATTTAACATTTGAGTATGTTAACAGGGAGTTATTAATGAATGAATAAATAGTAATCTCGTCTTTAAAAGGGTATTTAATGATTTTTATCCATTTTCATGACTTTTATAGGGTAAGGTCAAGTTGCAAGGTATTAAAAATTGACTCGTTTGCTCAAAGAATCAATTCTTTTTGAAGCATATTTTATATAAAATGGAGAATTTGGATATTATGCAGATGAACGATATGAAAAACTAATTAATGTTTTCACTGAATTTTATTTTTTATACATAATAGGCTAAAATATATTTTATATAAAAACTGATAGATGTAAGCAAAAATGTTTCGAAAGTCAATAAACTCACGTATCGTCGTAGTATAATAATAATTTAATTTATCAACAAAATCATCATCGAGTCTTGGATAGAGAGTTCGAAAAGCAGATGCCAAATAATATAATATCATAGCTGGACCAAATTCTTTTTTATGCCCGTGGCCTAATATTCATAATTTTTAATTTTCCATAACATTTTTTAAAAACGGCAGAATTTTGTCAAAAGTTTTAAAATTACTGCTTTATGTCGTACCAAGTGATCAGCCTTTTTTTTTCAGATAACATTTCTAATAATTACGGGAAAAATTCTGACTCTAATTACTGTTTTCTCACATTTGCTTTTTCTACCATTATTGAACAAGCATTAAGAGACTTATCATAGTCATTGAAAACATGAAAAATGTCAGCATATATGCAGAATTGATATTTTCAGTAAAAAAACTCATTGATATTTCTGACTTCTGACTTGAATATGAATAAAATTAGCCCATGATCAAATTATTACCTTTCTGACAAAGTGAGCAAACATCTTTCTACAAAAATTTATATGAAGCTTAAATTATGAAATGGAATATTTAGAATAAAATATTGTGATTTGATTACGATGAATAATGATTGTCAAAATAAAATCATGATAAATGATTTTCCTCAAAAGCAAATGATATTATGCTGAAATATAAAACTGTATCAAGGTGTTTAATGGCTCTTGAAAACTATTTCATTAAACTAAAGTCTCAGAATGATGAAAAAAACTACCACCGCCGTGGCCTGCGCTTCCGACGTGACGGCCGTCGATGCGCAACTGATGTGTTCCGTCCAGCAGCTTTTTAGCCTGAAAAATGTAAGGAAATAAACAAATGGTATCCATGCTGCAAAAATAGTAAAGACATTTCTGCGATTGGTAAGATTTGCCAGATTTTTAATTACGATTTACAGCAATGGTATACATATTGTTGATAGCTATAATTTTGATTAATTAAATTTGATTTGGGTCAAAATAAACAAGAAAAACAATTTGACATTGATGAATTAGCATAAGCACGTAATCAACCATAACTTTAAGTTTCATATTTCATCTTCTAGCATTCATTCGAAAATACATTTAAAAAAATAAGATCATAGTAGAAGCTAACAAAATTTACACTCATATTTCAAATCTACTAAGCATATTTTAAGAAGCTTATAATTGCAATGTAATATGAAAAATAAAAGCTTTGGAAAACAATTCAAAGATTAGCAAACAAAAAGGAAGAAAATGGAAGAGAATCGGAACGAAAGAATCAAATATATTTGCGAACAAGGCTAGCAATTATCAGACTTTAAAATAGTAAAAAGTTTTCTAACTTTAAGCAATTAACTAAAGGAATACTTTATGAAAAAGTTCCTTGACATTATTCCAGACTGCATTTAGCTGCTCCTTGCTATATATAAGCTATCAGAGTTAGCAGTTAGGATAAATAAAAGGACCAGTCTTGGCTAACTTTGCTCTCCTTCCCCTTACTTTTATTGAAGTCCTTCGTTCGTTTCCGTCTTCGATATTTACTACACTTCACCCCATAATAGTCAAAGTAAAAAAAATTACACATCCAAGCAATTTTTCAATGGTGAAAATTTTGAGAAATGCTTTTCGTAAAATTCATCATTGCTGTTGCTTTGGTATCAGTAAAAATTTTAATTTCTCAACTGATTATCATGTATAATATCACGCAAATATTAGAACTGAATTTAACAACAATAATAGGAATTTTTAATAGAAACAAGCATTTCGAAGCTTAACGTGCGACAAAATCACGGAAAGCTTAGTCACAAATAATTATTCTAATATCTTATTCAAGGCAAAGGTCTAAAATTGCGTTATTAAATCAGATGACTGTAAAGAAAGTCGAAAATCTCAACATTTTTAATATTACATAAGCAATATCTTTAAAAAAACCCTTTCATCTCAAAAAACAAAATTCGATAGGTGATAAAACAAAAGTTATATTGATAACTTTTCTAATCACCATAGTGAGCAACAAACTTTTTTTTATTTACATAAGCTAGCTAAAAGAATGAAAAATTATATTTATATCAACAAAGCAGCCATAAAATAATAAAAGTATTAATATGGTTGGTTTGGATATTAAGTCTCTGCAATGATCATATACAAACTTATTTATGCAAAGGAGATTTTGACTTTCGGTATGGGACGTATTAAGGTTCTGATCGAAAGTGAATAATGTTCTAACTGTAACAAAGCTTTCAAAGAATATCTAAATTCTGCGTGAAAACTCTTCATGCCTGAAAAATCTAATTTTTTTATTTTCACAGACAATGTAAGCTAATTAAGTTCGTGATTGGAATAAAAATTGCATTACTTTGAAAACAGTGGTTAGTGGTGCATAAATAAAATATCAAGAAATTTTTCAATAACTTTGCGATCAAGTTGGAGCAATGGAATTTCAACTGAATAAAATAGCAGCTAAAAGTCAGAGAAATGATTAAACTTTGAAATGCTAGTTATAAAGCTTCTGGAAATTATGAAATGTAATATTATAATAAAAGAAGAAAAACTTGTCAAAACATAAACAAAATGGACAAATAAGAATTGGAGTACACTGTGCTGAACCAAAATTTTTTGCATAGATTCGCACTGCTAACGAAGAACATAGTAGGCAAAATATGTAAATTTTTCAAGTGATGAAATTTTTACTTTTTATAAGTAAGCACTGGTTTAAGCAAACTCAAACATAATCGAGAGTTAAATTAGAGCAAATCAAATTTAGAAATGAAAAAGCAATAATGTTCTAAAACTTTCAAAAGACCAAAAGCAAGCTAAGAAGCTGTGATCTAATATAATCTGGCTTACAACTTTTCCTGTGATTCAAAATATTTTTTGTTTCGTAATGACAACTTTTTCATAAAATATTACTTTTGCCTTACTGCACGTTTAAAATGACATTAGCAAGCGAACAAAATTACCTGCATTATTAGTTCAAGAATTTTGCATCAAACAATAAAGTTTTATAAAATTGAACATATAAATCAGCGTTTTTAAAGAACTAATGGTAATTCATAGGTAAATAACGAATCCGTTTTCAAATACAAGCTGCAAAAATTCAAAATTCTTAAAATAAATGAATTAAAAGTCTTTATTTTTTTAAATATTTACCTGGAAACTACTTAGGTGGGCAAATATAACAAAAACCATTAAAATTAACTGAGAAATTAAATTGAAAAGATGTGTATTAAACTTTTATTTCCAAACTTTGTGCGATACTCGGAAATCGTTGAAAACAGTTTTTTATCGAACAATTTCATATATTACAATTGCATCAAAGGAACGCAATTAATTGAAGCAAATTAGACTTCAGAATAAGACCTAATGAAAATTTTGGCCCAAAAATAGTACTTAGAAATTTGATTGATTATTCATCTTGCCTCTTCAATTTTCATGAATTTAATGCCTGAAAAACAATTTGAATGATTTCATACTTTACTCTTAATTAGTTATTAAACTGGCAATTATATATGAAAAAATCTTGCTAACAGCAGGAAATATCGGAAATAGAAATAGAATACATGAAGGAACTTTGATACATTAAACTTTGCAAAGAAATGATATAAAATTGATTTTAATGAAATTTCCAATGTAATTATACATCCAATGCATTATATAACAGTGCATACACAATTGAAAACTTCTTGTCAAATTAATAAACTTTAATTTGAAATCGCTCATAGATTTGATGCTTTCAGTGAAATCAGGAATTCCATTACATAACTTGCATCAGAAAGTGTCTTGCTTTTTACAAATAATAATGATTTGAACTTGCTGCTACTGTGCTTATTTCTTTTACTCTTTTTTTGAAAAAACTGTTTTTCTGAAAGCATTAATCACGACAATCAGCACATTCTTTATAATAATATGATCTATACGAGAAACAATTTAGGAGAAAATAAGATTAGAAACATTTATTTGTTTGATTAATTTTGAATATCACAACATTAAATGTTAGTAATCAATGTATACATAAAACATTTTTCTAGGTAAATTATTTAGTATGATTGTTGGAATTCATTCCAAATTTTATTTACACTATTAATTAAAACCAAAAGCAATATAAGCACTAAGCATTAATATAAATGTTGTAGCACTCAAAAACAGCTAAAAATTTGAACTTTCATATTTTGCAGAAAATTGCTACTTTAGTATTTGCCCAAATAAACTGCACCACTGAATTATCACCTGAATCTATCAACTCCATTTCTTGACGAAGAAGAAACAGCATTTAATTGAGAAAATGAATCAATAGGAGTCAATAATACTACTAATAAAAAGTAGCTTCCTGACCAAAGAGATCTATATTAATCGCTGAGCTTCTTGCCAAATCTGGACAATGCCCAACATTTTATAATAGATAACTTGTCTTTGGCATTCATTATTGCTGTAAAGAACTGCCATCAATATTAAAAGAACAAAAGTTGTTATCGCAGTAAAATAGTATATGAATTCAAAAATAATATGTGACTTGAAATTAACTTTTTAATCTCTACGCAAAAAATGGTGTTATGGCAAGATCAGTACAAAAAATGATTTTCATTATACTCTCAATATTTTTATTAATAAAGCAAATTAGCATCTGCGATTGAATTTATCATGATACTTACAACCAGTAAATATAATCGTTAAGTCTTTATAAACTTTTATGCAAATGCAGTACCTGCTTACAAGTTTTGCAAAATATCTTACATCCTAAAAAACAAGTTGAATAAAACAAGAAGAAAAAAGTAAATCAAGCGAGATACTCAAAAAGCATGTATTGATAAAAATGGAAGCCAATAATTTAATTAATCAGTAAAATAAATCACAAGTAATGAAATTATTAAGTTAAAAATACTAAAGAGATGATCAAGAATATCATTACAAAACTTGCAATAGAAAAGTGTCGTTCTTACATTACAAAAATTTTTGTGTCAAATATACTTACGTTTCATAAATAGTAAATTGATGAAATCTACAAATCTAAACTACAAAATGATTTTTTTTAAGCAACATGAAATTAGATCCAGAAAGTTACTATGACTCGCATTTGTCGTCACGAAAGCATACTTATAAATTATATGCAAGTAACATACAATAATTATTTTGAAATATTACTTCGTTATTCAAAATCGACTTTTACTCAAGAATCAAATCAGAAATAAGACTAAACTTATAGAAAAAATAAATTTTCACTGTTAATGATATATGCTAATAAATACAAATACACGTTAACAGCCATGTACGAATGTATATTTAAAAAAATTTGTACCTGATAGGATGGGACTGAATCCAAGCGACGCAATCTCTCTATTGGTGTTCGCTAAAATAAGACAAATTATTACCAGCGTAACAAAAATAAGCAGCTGGGCTGTCAGTCATAAATAAGCGATTATAATTTTTACTGTCATGAAAATATAGTTTTTGTTTTTTTGATCATTTATGATTATTTTCAAGTACTGCTTTTTCAAGCATTTTAGACACATTTATTTTTCACTATCTATTTTGAGCCTCAATGCATGTAAATGATTTAAAGAAGCGAATCATTATGATTATTTGACCAAAGATTAGATTTGTCACTATTATGACAATATAGTTGGATTCTCTAATATTGCTAATTTTGCTATTCCTTTCTAGATGCTTACTTTTTCCACTTCATTTGTTTTGCTTTATATGACAATACACATTTATTCTCTCTGTCATGGATTACAAAAGTCATTGCAAATATTTTCGTGTCATACGAATTTATGCCAACAAGTTTAAACACTTTTGAGTTCAAGTGAAAAAACTAAAGAGACCATGCTTATATCAAAATTCATCCTTAATTTTGAGTTGCTTGTTCGACATACTGAAAAAAAGTCCATCTATAAACATAAGACCTTTTACATAAATGATGTATTCCTGTCATGAACTTAAATATAGCAATCATGCGTTTTTTCATGCTGAATAAGTACAATTTAATAAATTTTATAACTTGAAGATCACACACGTTTCAACAATTTTTGTTGTTATTAAAATAAGCAATTTTAAGTAGGATAGAAACTCCAAACAATTTTAATTAAATTAAGAACCCTGTGAAATGCTATTTAAAATGTATTTTTTGGTTTGCAAATAATATTTTGTAAAGCTCTATTTTTAGAAAAGCAGAAAGTCTTGACATGAAAATGAACTGCAATCGGATCTTTTCAAACATTATCACTGTTAACGCGTTCTAGCAATTGTCCCGGTTCCAATTATTATCAAGATGTGTGCTTTGTTCTAAGATCAGGTGCAATAATTAGTGTTAAAAAAGTTGATAGGCTTGCCTGGGCCCAATTTGGTTTCGAGACGGTTTCAAGTCTAATTTGCAAAAGTTCAGTAGGAGATCGTCGTTCAAAAGAAACGTTCTTCTGAGTGGTTCGTTGATAATTTGAAGGAAGAAAATCAAAGGTAGTAGTGGGAGAACGCGGAGGTGGTGGTGGGGGAGGTAAACGATTAGACAGTGAAGCAGTTGAAGTACTAACCTGACAACTGGTACCTTTTAACTTGTTAGGGAACAAAGGTAAAGGGATACCGGTGTTGGATCCTTCGATTAAAGGGTTGCTAGAAAGTTCTTGACGATGATGATTCTGCTGCACAATTTGTCTTTGTTGTTTATTACCTTTACCGCTTCGAATAATCCCAATTCGTTTCTCTGATCGATTGCGCGAAAACATGCAACCGTTGATGGGTTTTGCGGTACATACGGTAACCAAAACGGCTGGAACGTTACCGTTCGCAGTGCTTTCGCTCAAAAGACTTACGTGCTCTTGGATCGCGAAATGTTGAGTTATCAAAGTTGCAAAAGTGTTATGATTATTACTTCCAGAAATGACCAGCAAAGATGAATGAAATGATTTGGAAAGCCAAAAATTTGTTTTTGTGCTTGCTGCTTTTTCACAGAGATCCGATACTTTGGCCACGTCAATAATGTATTAGCTGTCCTTATAAACCAAACACTGATAGGTGAAGAATTGAGTGTTACAAAATTGAAATGAGTGAACAGTGGTATTGGTGACAATTGCAGTAACTAAACCGGTGATATTAACAGCAATACTAATGATTGTAATTGAAATAGTGATAGAAAAGTTATTGCCCAGGATGTTGTGATATTCTTCAACAAGAGTCTTGTCTAACTTTAATTATGCTTGATTAATTCGACATTTCATTCGAATCCTTCAACAAAAATTGTTCACGAGTATTCTTTCATCGTATTCTAGCAAACAATGTGGTAACACCACAAGACCATATATTTGCACTTAGTTTAGCAATATTTATTTATCATTCCAATAACTGACATTTTGAAACTCCCACTTAACTTTTGATTCAAAACCAAATGCG
>UYYF01004706.1:0-32845 GCA_900618365.1 Thelazia callipaeda
GGGAGATCCATATAAACATTACCCACAGGACAGGATGAAGCTCGATACTGTCACGTCCAAGACAGAAATATGCTTGAGTGAAGAGAAGTTTGTGTCCACATTGTAGACAACGTGCGAAGACGGTGGACCATCTAGCAACGCAGTGCGAGAAAATGTTATATCATGACTATACCAGGACACACAATGAAGTCTTGCGATGTATTCATTTAGGACTTTGCAAAAAGTAGGGTTAAAAGCATTCCCACGCATGCAGAGCTACTCCCTTCAGGAATTCGTCGCTAACGAGAAGGCTGAAATCAGAGTCGACAGGTTGTTTTTGGATCAGATTCCTATAGAGCCGTCTTCTGAACAGCTCGAATTTGGCGTTTTCGATCCCGAATATACTACGCGTTTCATACCTTTTAATTTTACTTTCGCAAAAATAAAACGCTCTCTGATGTTATTTTCTGCGCGCACTTTGTCTGATTTATTTCATGTCCTTGTGCCTCTTGCATCAGCAATAGGTATTTCTCCTTTACATCTAGATAAACCTTAGACTTGTGCAGCGTGTTTTGCTCGAAGTGCATATCTTCTTTGACACGTTTCGCAGACTCCTCCAAGAACCGTTTTTGTGAGCACGCACGATCTGGTGATCACAGAATTGTTTTCATTTATGACTTCAGATGCAGACTTCTTTATGTTTTTTTAACACAGCAGCTCAGATTCAACCGCTTGACACCTGCCGAAAATTTATTTACATATTTAAAGATTTGCACGACGTTTACTGCAAATCCATTATGTTCTTGAATAAAAATATTACTCAAATTTTGATAAAAACGTTTTCATTACGTCTTTTTTAAATAGTTCATGCAGAAGAGCACTTGCGTAGAAGAAAAGCATACATTTTTTAGATGTTACTACCAAGGCATAACTGGAGGTTTATATCCAAATACTACTTGGTATCAGTTAATAGGTGAACATGTTGAGGTACATATCTTGAAAATGCTTTACTTAGTATTTATGAAAATTTATGAAGCAATCTAAATTAAAACTTTAGTCAGTATACATTACAAAAACATCAGGAATATTTAAAATTTAAGGTAGTATTCTTTAAGATTATTCATTCAGTAATTAATTTGCTGCATTAATAACAAAAAATTGTTCAAAATTTCCTTTGCTTCAAATTAATTTTTGCATTTTTAAAAATTTTAATAAATTTTCAAAAATTTTTGTATTTTTTAATTTATTAAATTTTTTTGAAGATTTTTACAAATTTTGGAAATTTTAGCGGTTAATTGCGAGTAAAATTTAAGATTGCTGCAGAAGAAAGAATTCGTATTCCATATGATCAATTTGTTGTACGGTGCTACAACAAAACTATGCTTGGCATTGTTAATAATCAACCATTTTACAATGATTCTGTAATTTATGAACGAGTTTTTGTGACTTTTTCCAAATATGTAATTGTTTATTTGTGCAAAATATTTTATTTTTTCTCGAAATATTCCAAATGATGGCATTAACTGAAATTTTATGATTATAAAATTTTTAAGAAATGGTATAAATTTTCATTGTTATATGTTTAATAAGGTAATGCTTTTTAGCTTGAAGAAGAAGAGAGTAAACAGTCAAAGTTTGCTCGAGCAGATCCGGTAAGTTTTGAACAATTTAACAGTTTTTACAAATATTAAATTGTGGAAATTACAACTTTCAAAAATAAGCAAATTTTATATTAGAAGTGTATTATCGAAGAATATGTTTAAATTTTATGAAAAACTAAAAAACCTGAAAAAAAAATTTTTGTTAAAAATAAATAAATTAATTAATTAGCAATTTATGATGCATTTTTTAAATAAATGAATAATTTTGCATATCATACACAATCATTGTTTTCTGATTGCAGGAAAAACCATCACTAAGCATTCTTGTGCTTGATTCTATCGCAAGAAACCAGTTTTTACGACATATGTCTAAAACCGTTAATTATATGAAGCAGCTCGGTTTTATTTTTTTAGAAGGTTATTTTTAATTTTTGTAAAAACATATATATATATATATTTAATTAGCTATTAATTTGTCATTCGAATACAATTCTGTTCACATTTTCTGGCCTAAAAATTTAAAATCTTTTAGAAAATACCCACAAAATGTTATATTTATAATTTTAGGATATACAAAAGTAGGCGATAATTCTGCGGTAAATTTGCTACCAATTTTGTCTGGTAAAACGATATTACCTCAAGTTGGTGGAGATGGTAGCGAAGTTTTAGATCCAAATAAAGTAATACCATTAGAAGAAATAGATTTTTTATGGAATATGATGAAAGGTAATTGTATATTTTTTCTAATTTATTTCGCACATAGAAGACAAATTTGAAGAATTAAGTGAGAAAAAAACTGATTGCTGAAATCAATAGAAAATAAAAAGTTAAAACATAAAATAAGACATGATAAATAATATTTACTGATAAGAATTAATTAACAGTAACATATTTACTGGATAAAAAGTATACTTTTTATAGTACTTCAGTTATATTAACTGTAAAAATACGATTGAATCAAAAGTAATCGTTATAGTATGCATTTGATTGTATTAACAGTTATGCCAAAATAGAAAGCAATCAAATCAACAGTAATATTAGATTTATAGTAATATGTTATTAAAAATGTATTACTGTATCATATTTTACAATAGCTATGTAAAATTTCAAAAAAGTAGAATAAAAAGTGAAATAAAATATAATAGAAATGTTAAAAAATCATAAAAAAGTGAAAATGTAAGATAAGTATGAAAAATGAATGTAAATATAATAAAAATAAAATTAATAAAAATAAAATGTAAATATAAAAGTAAAATGAAAATATAAAAAATTAAAAAATTTTACAATGTAAGAAAAACTAGTTGAAGACAGGAAGTGTTTAACAATGGTCAACGATGACATCGCTGATGTAAATCGTGGATTATTCCATTACCCAGAAAAAACATTCCAAGGATATAAAGTGCCACCAACAGATTTTTATTTTCGACCTTTTCACCTTTACAGTACTCGCCATGATATCGTGGCAAAAAGCCTATGCATGCGCTCTGGAGAAGTAATACTTGACCATTATCATAAAATAAAAAAAACACTAATGAATCTTTATGATCACTAATTATTATACGTGCTCATTTGTAATATAATTATGATTTATTCTGTTCCAAAGTAATAGTTATGATATATCGCTAAAACGAAGCTTTTGCTTGAATTAAATATTTTGAGTTACTTAATTTTAATTGATTAAAATATCGAATTTGATCAGATTGCAATAGTTTTCGTATTTAATCGAATTTTTTAGTCATTATTAATAATTAAATTTTGTGTCTGTTTTTTGATTATTTCAAATTGTAATTAGGCGTTTTTCCTGACTTTCACTAATGCTAAAATAATAAAGATATGCACTGAAATGTATTTGGATATATGGGAGAGATTTTCAACAAAATTCAAGGATTTATGCCATTTTTCATTCAATTTTCTAACCCGCTTAACACATGATAACCCGAACTATATCGGAGCTATTGACCAACGATTGGTGTGAGTAAATTTGCATTTTTGATTTCTGATTATTTTATATTTTATACTGAATTACTTGCAGTGTTTGATTACTAAAGTTAATTATTAAAATCTTTAACAAATAAAAATGTTAAAATTGAATTTTTAAATTGTTTAGATGAACCACTTAAACATTATGAATATATATTGCTTTCCAGTTGTGCTATTCCATCCATTTGATTTACTTTTTACAACAAAAGCATTAACTGTTTGAAAAAATAATCTCGTTTCAATAAAACTGAATTACGTATTGCTTACTTATTCTTTCAATATTTACTAATTTATTAAAGCGAAATTCGTATTCTCGATTGGCGCTAATCAGAGTTATGAATTATTTTTTGAGAGCCAGAAATTGATACGGTAAAAATGTTATTCCAAAAAATTACATGTTTGTTATTAGTGAGAAATATATAATTTTGATTTCCATCAAAATATACAAGTAATCATAGCTTAATTTTTACTGCTATTAAGAGCTATATTATTCTTTATTCTCATCAAGAACGTATCTAAGAAATGTAAGCCACAACGTACTGACTTTTAGACAGTAAATTCATTTTTACTGAATATCATTTTTTGACGTGAAAATGGTTGTAATTTAAAAATTTTGTATCGCGTGAATATTATTTTCCCTTTTTGCTAGGATTAAGAACAAAATATCGGATATTAACACGTACGCTAATAAGATATAAATGGAATATAATATCAGATATACAGCAAATTCAATAAAATAATACGGGAGTAAATATAATACTCAAACAAAAAGTTACTTGTGGAGAGGGTTTTCGTAGAAATTTTTTTGCTTTTGTATTTTGTAGGTTAACAATATGCTTTTATTAATCAATATAAAATCACAATATTTGATTTCAAGCTTCCAGAACATCACTACAACGTTTGTTCGCAAATGGCGTGCTAAATTCAACTGTACTGGTAGTGATGGGCGATCACGGGAATCGTATTGGTCTAATTCAGCGAACATATATTGGTCGTATTGAAGAACGAGCACCTTTGTTTAGCATTAGATTACCTGATGGTTACGTACGTAAGTATAAACAGGAAACGTGGAATTTAAAATTTAACACTAAAAGGTAAGAAATGGCTGAAGTTTATTTGCACAAGTCTATTCATGAATTCCTGATTATATTTTTTAAATAAATATATAGTGAATACTTCATGATCATGATTATAATAAAAATTGAGGCATTTATTTATAATTATACAGTTTTGGATTTATTGAATTCACGCTAACTAGTTAAAATTATTACTAGAAATTGTTTTTCATACCCATGATCATATGATAAACTTTTAACAAAAACATAAAGTTCCAAGTATAGGTTGACCAGCAACTTTGATATTCACCAAACACTCAAGGATATAGTTCGAGGCGAATTTCAAAGAAACAGATCATATTTGGATCGAAGAGGTGAACTCTGCATTAAAGTTCAAACTTTACTTACTAATAAAAACCAAACATACCATAGGCATGATAATTTTTAGCAGTAAAAGTGTGGCGCTTTCTAAAATAAATATATTTTTTTAAATGTAAAAATAAATTTAAATTTGTGTTTTCAAATGAATATAAATTTAAAAATATTTGAATATTAATGTTAATTAAATTTTAGGTTATGTTTGAACTTTAGGCATTAATAAGTGATTTATTGCTTATATCCTTCTAGCCTTCGGATATTAATTAATTATTTGTACAAATGTAGTATTTTTCTAGGCAGAGGTACAAGTTTACTAGATGAAAAAGTAAGCAAGAATAGGACTTGTGAAGACGCTGGCATTCCAACAAATTTTTGCTTATGTATGGAGCGAAGGAATTTGAGCAGACTGAATAAGTAAGTTTTGTTTTAAAAACAATTACTAGCCCTAAACGCTAGTAATTGAGTTATCGTATTTTTGTTTATATTCGAATTTCATGATTAATTTCCAGTTTTTAATTTCCAGTTGTTTTCTCAGAAGTTTTCCGCTACATATTTTTTTTATTTATTCAAAATGCTGATAAATATTTATTTGTATTCAAAATTATTATTATCGCTATTACAGTTTATAAACTTTTAACAAATTATCGCAATTTAAGTTGAATGCAAAGGTTGTATTTTTTATTTATTATGAGGTCAACTTTTAAATATCCTAATTTTTTATTCATTTGTCTATAAATTTAATCTTTTGTAGGAATTCAATAGAATTTATAACTGTGGTGAAATTAGCAACAGATATAATTAAAAGTAGTGACTGTTTTGATGCAAAACAAGTTAAAGTCTTATCGGCAGGTCTAAATGTGTATGCTATCAATCAAATGGTACGACATGGTTTGCGTGATCAAAATGAGTAAGTCGAATTTGATTTAATTGATTAATCACTTAATTCATCCATTAATTAATTAATTAAGCAAATAAATAAGTGAATTAAACGATGGAAAATTAAATAAATCAGCAGACATAGCTAATACTTGTGAAAGAAATGTAGTAAATAATCAAGTAACTGCCTTAAAAAGTTGATGCCTTAAAAATTAAAATTAATGAAAATTGAAATTTTTATTTTTAGTTATTGATTTTTGAAAATAAATATTTTCCAAATTATTAATATTTTTCAATTATCGGTTATAATGTATTACAAATTGTAGGAAAATACTTTGCTAAAGTGTTAGAAAATGATTTTAGCTGGCCAAAAGTTCAAGGAATACAAGCACAATTAGAAATTTTATTCTTTGAAATTAATGTTACTGTACCTGTTCTAACTCGGAATTCAAAAAGTAGAAGGTATTTTGAATATTCTTTTTATTACTTTCAAAAAAATTAACGTGTTCTACTTTTGGAATATTTTTGCATTTAAAAATTTGTAAATATTTTGCAATTTCAGTTTAAGTATGAATTTTGAAACAGTGTTCAATTTCAGCTAAATATTCTGCAGCACTATCATGATATTCTTAGCTTTAAATAAGACAAGTATCTGATTTATTCAGAATCTTTAGAAGTTTCAGAAAATTGCCACAAAAAATAATACATGTTAAACTTTTTATCATATCCATTTCTTGCAGTGTATTGAATCTGATTCGTAAATTACAAATGAATTATTTATTATTATAGAATTCAAATATTGTTTCGAGCCAAATACTATATCAATACAAAAGAGTACGCAATTGTCGATGCACCTTATGTGTATTATGATGATTTCAAATGTAATACAAAAAATTTGCATAATTTCTGCATTAGTTGTATTTAAATGATATAATCACTGCTTGCGTTTACTCTTTGCTATATCATTCCTACTAGAGAACTTGTTAAGTTTTGGTCCTCATCTAATTAAACTTATAAATTTCGAATGTTTTCACAATATTATACAAATTCTTTGACCATTTAACCTCTGCAATTTCATTCAGAAATAATAAAGTAAATGTATGATTTATTTACAGAGTATTAGTATGAGATTTATTTCACAAATGCAAAGTTTCTTTCAAAATTTTAATTCTAAAAATTACATAAATTTGGAATTAAAGTTCTCATATTATACGTCATATTTAATTACGTCCAATAATTTATTTAATTTCAATTATGCATTTTGTTTTCGAAAGCTATGAATTATTTCATCAATTTTGCTGTTGTTTATATATTTTTGTAATTGATAATTTTCTTTATAAATGTTTATTCTGTAAATATAAAAATGCAATGTAATTACTGTTTTATTAACGCTGATAGTGGAAAACTTTATTACTTAATAACTACATAATGCCTAGAATATGTATTATTCAGTCATTAATTTCGGATATTTTCAAAATATTTAATTATTTAAACAATAAAGTTTTCCACTATTTAAAAGCAATTATTGAACAATAAGGTTTAATAATTGCAATATTTAATATTTAACAACGCAATATTTAATTTTCTTTAGCTTTACATTTGTTATTGCTGTGGAAATTTCTTGTAAAATTTGTATTTTGGTCTTAATTAGATCATTTTTTATCTGAAATAAAAGCTTACTAATTTTTTGGTGCTTTAAAGGGAAAATGCGCAGTTTGTATAGAGGAAAAACAAAATATAGATAGTGATTGAATTCATATAAGTTCGTTGTTCGATTATTAATTCGTTGTTACTCGAATTTGATTACAATTTTACTCTTGTTCATTTCGCATTTCAGTTACTTACACTAGTTTAAACAACTATTTTTACTCTTGTTATCTTGTAAGGCACACAATAAGCAATAAAATTCAAAGTACCATTCATCAAAATCAAAGTATTAAGATGATTAAAAAAATTAAAAGTTAAAAAAGTTTCCAAACACTTGTGATTTAATTAATTTTCACAGAGAGGACCACAGCTTTTAACAGCCATTAAGCATACAAATGTTTGATTTGCACTAATGATATGGGCTTAATATGTGGATTTGAGGAGTTTGGATGTCACTAAACATTGTGATTTCATAAATTTTGATTTCAGGAATAAGCATATTATGTCCAAATTTTTCAAGGGAGCAGTTTCAAGTTCAGATTCTTCTGCTTCTGAGAGTAGCGATGAGGAACCATATGTACCCATCAAAAGACCTCAGTATGTTTTTCTATGATTATATATATTCTCCCTTATAACATCTATTGTTTGTACTCTATCAAATAAATAAATTGTTAGTCATATGAATTTACAATTTAGTTCTTCAAAATGTGCACATTTTATTGTCGTTACAGAGCTGCTTTTGCATATCCCTCAGATAGTGATGATGAAGGGCAGAAGCGTGTTGTTAAAGCACAAAAAGATCGGAAATTTGAAGAGTTGAAAGATTTGATTAAGCAAGCGAAGAATTCCAAAAATATCAAGGATATGTCGAAGCTTCTGTCAAGTAAAATACAAGTAGAATATGTCGCAAATTAATTCAGTGTTAAACTAAAGCTTGAATTATTAATTCTTATTGGTGGTTGTACATAATTTTCTATTTTAATTTAGTTTCAAGCTTTCACACTATTTTATTTTCACATGTCAGATACACAGCACAAAATATTTGTGAAAAATATAAAGAAGTTGTCATTTATGTGTTGGCAAGGATTTAAATGTAATGTTTTTTAGCATTCGAAGGTTTATGCAAGATATTTGAAAAAACTAAAGTAGTATTAGTACGTCAAAATATGTCGACACCTCGTTTTTACGTGCGTATATTGGTCGAACTGGAAGATTTTGTGAATGAACAGTGGGAAGATAAAGAAGCTCGGAAGGTTATGTCTAAGGCAAATTCTAAAGGTCTCACCGCTTTGCGACAGAAGATTCGTAAATACAATAAAGTAAGCGTTGATTCATAACAACTTTTCATTCATATTTGCTTAGGGTTTAGAAAACACATCTTTCAAATTTGGCTAAAATATTTTAATGTTTTTAGGACATGGAAGAAGAAATTCGAGCATACAGGGCGGAACCAGATCCAGTTGGTTATTCAAGTGCAGATGACGAGGAAGAAGAAGACGAACCGGTATTATTTGGGATTTTGGTATTAGATTATTTCTGCAGGTCTGTGATAAGCTTATTTCTTATTCCTATAACTCTAGAGCTACTTACATATATATATATTTAGGAGGAACCTGAAAAAGATGAGCAGGAAGTGAAAAGCAAACCTCAAAAAGCTATTGAAGATTCAGATGAATGGAGCACTGACTCCAGTGCCTCTTCAGATAGCGATTCTGATCTTGATCTCGAAGGCAAACAGATGGAAGACTTACGAAAATTTTTTTTGAAGTGAGTTTCTCTAATTTCACATGACTTTTGTAACTGGTTTTAGAAAGAGATAAGATAAATTCTTTTGTTACTATTCAGAAAAGAATTCAAAGAAGGAGTTGAAACTGAAGGTAAAGAAAAACGGCAGGCAGAAAGGGCTCAGAAACAAAAGGAACAAAAAGAACGTGAGGCAAGAGAAAAAACAGAGGATAATGAAAACGATGAGACATGGGTTGCCGTGCCTACAAAAAAAGAAAAAATGCGGCAGCTTTTTGATCCTCAGACTGAAATTACTCATGAAGTAAGAGGTTACAGTTATAAACACCTACTTTCAGTAAAACTGTTTTGTTACACTTTTCTAAAAAGAGTCAGTAAAGATATATTTAGTGAGTCGTTTTGCACACATATATAATCTGTCATAAAAATTGATTTTTGATATAACATAGTGACCAGTGCATTTATATATGCAAAGTCCATTTGTTGAAAATATAATATTTGAAGGCTGTTGTCAAAAAATTGCAAGAACTCGTAGCAGCTAGAGGGCGTAAATCAACGAACCCAAAGACCTATGTACGCAATTTACAAGAATTGTTCAAAATTTCTGATGACGTAAGTTTTTATAAAATTTAAGATTTTTTTCTGTATGTCAAGATTTTGTTCTTATCACTAATAAACTCATTTTACAGCATAAACTTAGTATTGGTGTTTTGGTGAAGATTTTGTTCTCAATCATCTCCGCACTTTTCGAATCAAATACACGCATCAGTGATTGTATGAATTATTCGTCTTGGAGCAAGTAAGTCTTCAATAATTCTTCTTTATTTTATATCTGTGTATCAGTTATCATCATTATTATTTTACAGAACATTGGGAGCAACGAATAGCTTAATAGATATGTTAAATGAATATCCAGAAGTTATATTATCGGTTGCTATCAGTGAAGAAGATGAAAATATACAGGATTCATCTAAACCGTACGCTATACATGGCTCAATTTTAATGAGTGTTCATCGTTTAGATACAGAGTTGACCAAAATACTACAAAACGCAGATTGCCATAGCACAGATTACATAGAAAAGTAAGCCTCTGTCAAATATTTTTATATTTTTTAAATGTATTTTTGGAGAATTGAACGTGGAAAAGTATATGTATTAAATTTTATTACTGAGTGATATAATCAGCACTTTAATGTTCTAAATCATGGTCAATAAAGCGGTGCAAATGTTTAAGGAATTCATGCATTTCCCTTAACAATAAAGCACATGTTCTCTATCTCTTGTAGGTCTTAGTTAATGACCGATAATGTGAAAAATATAACCTTTAATCTAACTTGATAGAACAACCATCATTTCAGACTTAAAGGGGAGAAGGATTTGTGTGCCCTTATTGATAAGTTGTTGGATTATGTTAATGCGCGGTTTGGTAAAAATATATTTTTAGAAGAAGAAATTTGTAATTTATATATGCTGCGAATCGAACATCTTTACTACAAAGTGAGTTCCGTTTCTGTTGGTCTTTATTTTTTGTTTTCCATTTCAATTCATCCCAGTCAGCAAAATATTAATCAATAGCAGTTTTCGATGTTTTTATCCATTCCATTAAATTAAAATTACATGTCACATTTTTATCATTTCCATCTTAAGTCGAGTGTATATGAAGACATTTCAGTACGAAGCAGAAGATGGTTTAGAAGCAGGTCAAGAGTCATCACTCGAGGTAATGGATCGCCTCTGCAAAGAGGTATATGCACGAGATGAAACCAAACGTCTTAGACAACGTGCATTGTTATGTCAAATTTATCATTTAGCATTACATGATAAGTGGCACCAAGCACGAGATCTAATGCTCATGTCACATCTACAAGCTATTGTTGATCATTCGGATGTTAGCACGCAGGTGTGTAATTTTTTGATTTCTCTGAGTTCAAATACTACTTAAGTCATACTTTTCAAACTCATTATAGCTTCTATCGTCGAATACAACTTTGCTCCTTTCCAGTTGATACATTTGTTACATTTACTTTTCTAGATTTTGTATAATCGAACTATATGCCAGCTTGGTTTAAGCGCTTTCCGACACAGTTTTATTAAAGAAGCTCACCAAGGCCTTTCTGAAATACAAAACACACAACGTGCCAAAGAACTTTTAGCTCAAGGGATGGCTATGAGGCAGCAAGAAAGGACTGAAGAGCAGGTTTTTAAAATTACTAAGTTACTTCGAAGTGTTTTACTAAGATTCCAAATCTGAATTTTCGTCTTTGATTTAAAAATATTTTTGGTAGTTGATTGCTATGCAGGAAAAATTGGAACGTGCTCTTCAAGTTCCCTACCACATGCACATCAATGTAGAACTTATGGAGTGTGTTTATTTGATTTGTTCAATGTTACTGGAAATACCACACATGGCTTCTCAAGAATATGAACTAAGGCGACGTCTCTTATCGCGCTCTTTTCATTATCAGCTGAAACAGGTTTTTATTTTAATAGAACTCTATCAATTTATGCGAATGCGTAATGCTTTTTGTTATAGTCAGAGAAAAGCTCCCTCATTGGTCCACCTGAAAACACTCGTGAACACGTTGTAGCTGCATCAAGGGCTATGTTAAATGGTGATTGGAAAAAGTGTCGTGATTATATTGTGAACGATAAAATGAATGCTAAGGTTTGCCAATAGCTTAAACTTATCAAAAGACGCCGATGTGACGAAAAACAAGTTTATTTTCTGCAAATTAAATTCCAATAGCTTTAAAGGTAACTAGTAATTTTCAGGTGTGGAATCTGTTCCGAAATTCAGATAAAGTTAAAGGCATGGTAATTCGTCGGATCCAGGAAGAATCTTTGCGCACCTATCTATTGATGTACTCAACTGTCTACACTACTGTCTCATTGGATATATTGTCTGAACTTTTCGAACTGGATAAAAGCACTGTACACGCAGTAATTAGGTTTGTTTCATTAAGGTAGAATTATGCTGTGAGATGCTTATATTTTATGCCTTCAAAATGCTCTCAATCCATTAGTAGCTTAGGATCGCACTTCTTTAACTAGTCATTGCAGATTTTATTACATAATTGTTTATTTACCATCTAACGCCGGTAAATTAGTTGATAAACATAGCGTTTATTTTTAGCAAAATGATAATATCTGAAGAATTGAATGCAAGTTTGGATGAGCCCACGAATTGCTTAATCATGCATCGGGTCGAGCCAAGTCGATTGCAGCTTCTTGCACTGCATCTCACCGATAAGCTTACTCAGCTAGCTGACAGCAACGAACAAGTGAAATTCTTTCCAAGTATCATGAATATTCAAGTCCTTCTATCTGTGTGACTGGTTTTACAGGTTCTTGAGCCTCGGGCTGGTCGTAGTTACACAGGTCCAGGCGCGTGGTACAGTTTGCGACAAGACCGAACTACTGCGGAGCAACAACAACGACCCAGTCGCATGGCTTACCAAGTAACCTGCACATTTAATATCATCTACTAGCATAATAAACCTGTATTGCTTATCTCATCTAATATTTGAATTCGAAATTTCAGGATGCAACTAATAAGAACCGCTGGAACCCAAATGTTCAAAATCGACGCCGAATGGAGCAACGTATTAGATACTAGTTGCTTATCATATATCCATTGTTGATTGTTTTTTCACTAATTCATACATCGACTATCTGTATACAATGTCTTTAGTTATGTTTCTTTTTTTCAATAAATAGGCTCCAAAGTTCGCAGTAGGTATATGTGAAAAGCATTTGCAGTTGATTGCTTCGACAAAGTGCTGACGTATACTTCAGCTCTAGTAGCAAATTATGTTACATTTCTCAGCACTCAATACTATTTTTATCTCAACATGCAAAACACAAGTGCACAAAATTCAAGCCAATATTTATGAGCCTGCTCAAGTCAAATATTTATGAGTTACAGTATGCAGTTCACCAAACATAATGTGATTAAATGGATGATGAGTACACGGCATTTAGCAATAGAAATACCAGAAATTCAAATTATTTTGTACGTTTCTTCTTAAGTGTGCTTGAGTTCTCAGCCTGAAAATTCATAGAAAGTTATAGAATTATCACCATCCATTTCCAGTACATTAGCAACTGCATACATAAAAGCCTCTAATCAAAAGTGCAAGTGAAGTACATTTTAATTATTCTAGCTAATCTCTTAGTCTAGTATCAAAAACTCATTGGGGTTTGAAACTTCCCGAATTATATGAAGTTTCAAGCAGCATGCGCCGAAATGAAGACCGGCTTCTAATTTGGAAAACTATGATAAATATTTGGGACTAGAATGAACTTAGGATTTATTGACTTTTCGCTTTCTATTGGGGTATAACGCATCTCTTTCAGTGTCCATCACAGCAAAATCATAACTTTCACTTTCTATCGCGGATTCTCCGCCATTTCTTATGAATTCTAAAACACCATCTCAATTTCTCCAAAGTTTTAAAACAATGTTATTGAAAAGAAAACAAATAAAATATATGAGAGAAAAAAAGATTCTTCAGATATATAGTACTTAAAATATCTTGAACCTGGATATTCGTCTTCGTCTGATCCATCATCATCTGAGAAGGGAACATCACTGCTAATTTGCGAGTTTATACTATCCAATTCCATTTCTTCATCACATTCACTATCACCGGGTGATTCACATTCTTCTTTCAATGCGGCTGAAAAATTCCAGAACCAGTAAAAAGCCAGCTAGAGTAAAAATAATGACTGCATTGACTTACTACTAATCATTTCTACATTGCAATATCGTTCAATATCATCTACTGCAAAACCATCCATCTCGAGTGCATCAGTAAAGTGCGTCTATGCAGAGGAAATCCAAACTTTGCATCTGCATATCAGAATACATCCATCTGCACAGTACATTGTAACTACGTCAATACTTTTGAAGTATTCCGGCAAAAAAAAATACATTTTCCGCTTACTCATATACTTGTAATAGCATACTTATATTAAAATCTCACAAAATGATAGCACTATGTAATGATAAAAGCAAATTAATAGATAAATGGATGCAGAAAAAAGAATAAATTATAAATTTTTGCAAATTTGGTAGTAAAATCACGATTGTCACTTAATAATGCAGTAAAAATAATTTACAATATATAAATTAATAAGCTCATACCAAGTACATTCAAATTTATTGAGTCATGTAAATATGCAAAAAGTATTTCAGGTGTTTCATGCACACGTTTTAGATTTCGTGTGACGTTGTTGAATTGTTATATATTATTGACATGAAAGTAAATTAGATCTATTTTAAAATATGACGCATTTAAATTACATTTGCGCTCTGCACTATTATAAGAAATTATGCAAAAAAATAAAATTGATTTGTTTTCTTATTCTTTATATAGAAGTTTGAGCGAGAATAAGTTCTGTTTAGCAATTAGAAAACGACTCATTATGCTTGTAATTCTTTTATTGTCATTCAAATAATGAAAGAGAAGGTTAGTTAGAAACACTCGTTGCAATATGATGAGCATAATCAACATCTATCACCCTATGAAGCTTTGGGAAATGGCAGTATTATGCGTAATTGAATTTATTCATATTTCAAATAAAAGATCCGTAAAACTCATTTTATTTTGAATAAATTTTTGAATTATTTCCCAGTAAAAACAAAAAACTTTAAATATTTTGTTCGAATATGAAGCCAAATACTAAACCAATTTTGTATATTATTGATATTTGAGAAATGCTTACAATATGCATAATACCTGTAGCACTTTATCTCTTTCCTTTGATTTAACGCTTTGAAAAAAA
This sequence comes from Thelazia callipaeda, assembly GCA_900618365.1. Classification (NCBI taxonomy): domain Eukaryota; kingdom Metazoa; phylum Nematoda; class Chromadorea; order Rhabditida; family Thelaziidae; genus Thelazia; species Thelazia callipaeda. Next base: position 15,047 of record UYYF01004706.1, read on the forward strand.
GCATAACTGAAAAGTCAAAAGAAAAAATTGCAGCCATACAATCTGATTCCAGCACTGTCAACATTACAATATTGTTCACTCCAGACCTGACCTGATGTAAAAGAATATTTAAGAAGTCTGGAGTGAGCACTGAGCAAAAAATAACTTTTTCTATGAAGAAATGAGAATGCTGAAAGAAAGTTTCCAAAACACAATTACCAAATGAGATACTGGAAGAGCAATAAATGCGTTTATATGGACTCTCCATAAGCTGACCCCTAAATGTCTCTGTGACTAAGAAGTAATCTATAATCGATTACTCAGTAATGAGAAAAGCACACTTCATTGAGACAGAACGAGTTTCCGAAATCGATATGAACACAATGGAGACATAACTCAGTTCCATTTACATGTTGCACTTGGTAATGCTTGATCTCAAGTTTCAATTACTCTGATTACTTTTAGCTTTAAACATGCTAAGATTCCACTGAAAACAATATACTGCATCACGCAGCCATAAATACGCATGAAAGAAGAGCGGTTTCCAAGAAAAAGGAATGATGAATAAGAAATAATGCAGAAAAAACTCATGCCACACAAGCTTAGCGTAGACAAAAATGATGGGATTTTAAGATTATAATTATTGATCAAGTATACATCAGAGTGTTTTCTAAGAAATATCACTACTTGAAATTAAATTAACTAGAAATCTGCTAATCATTACATTTGAAAACACGTGCTTGAAGTCCAAAACTTCGTATAAAAGAGACAAGAATATCGACAAATATATGAATGAAATGTTTATATATGAGTAGTCACAGATGCATCTGATTAAAAATTCATTGTAACCTCGATAACTAACGCTTTCATTGGTAGCTTTTTCCAGTGAATTCTTAATTGATATGGAAAACTGCACAAGACTATGATAATTGTAGGTGTACAGAAGTAAAAGTAGAAAGGAAAGCAGAGATTTTCGACTTTTCAAAACGCTATGACTATAATGTGATTATAGATGAAAATTTTAAATCCACAGCAATTATGTTCATTAAAATAACTTTGATAAAACTAAAGAAAGCAAATGTATTACAATTTACTTCTATTCTGATGAATAAAGCAAAAGGCTTGCACTCCCTACCCTTATCTGTTGATCACGTTATTTTATTAAAACTTCATCATTTTTCTTCAAACAAAAGAGTAACTCATAAAGTATTAAAAAGAAACTCTAAAATTGAAAGAAAAAAAATTAATGTAATTTCTGATACCTGTTAATATCACTTTAAAAAACGAAAGTGACTGCTTTCCAATGAATAAGTTCTGCAAAAAAGGATGAAGAATGCAATTATTTAATTATCCTCGATAAATCATCTAGGTTTTGCGCAACACATTTTACACAATGCAAAGAGAAAATGCAGAAACAATAAACTAAAACATTAAGAAGCTTTTACTCCAGTCATTACGAAAATCTGATGAAATAAAGTGTAAAAGCGCTTTTTCTGCTGTAAAAATATCAGTGATTAACAGAAAGCTCAGAAAAATATTTTAAAAGAAAAATTTTGAAGTTGTTTATAACTACCAGAAAATTAAGATTAACAGACCTTTTTCCAAACACCTTTTGAATTTTTTGCCATTAACATGTCTCAGCAAATTATCTGGGTTTTTCGCAACAATTTTCATTGTAAGTTTGCATCCAAATTCAACAGGACTGCAAAAACTTCACTAATCAGAATTTAATTACAGAAACTAAGTTATAAACAACGTCCCTTCTTTTATTTTGAAGCCGATTTCCAGTAATCTAAATATAAAGAATAGAAGATAAACGAATTTAAGTTGAAACATTAGCCTTTTTTTTAATCTTCACTATTATCAGCAATATTTTAAAACCAATTTCTTAAGAATATGAATATGCAAATAGGTAAAGAACAATACCTGATATCGTCGAAATATTCACCAAAATTTTCCATAATTTGATGTATTCTCCATGCCCGATCAAATTTTGCTGACTTTACATATGCAGCGAGTTGATCAAAATTTGAAGAAACCTCATGTCCTGTTAATTTACATCGTAACTAAAAAAACAGTTGAATAAATAATAGAGTTATTAGTTTATAATTCACATAAAACAGTTCGTGCACTTACTAAGACATTTTTGTTCTTACTATATTAGACAACATATTATGAATCTAAGGTAAATTTTCAGATGCACATGTATTAGTAAAGGATTAATTCATAAGATTCAATTCAACTATGAAACATAGAGTTCAGATCAACATTACGAAATTCAAACCTATCATTACTTATTAAATACGACGAGACTTAACAATATCATAAAATTTAAAACCACTAAGATATTCAACACACTGAAATGATTACGTTACAAATTTTATCGAGAACGAAATTGTATATCAGTGACTATTTTAAACAGAGAAAAGTTACCTTCTTCCTATCACTGAGTTCGAAAACAGGATACTCATCGAGCAATGCTTGCACATTCTTCGTCATATCAAAACTGTGGCAAAGAATATTCTTGTAGCTTTCTGTACATCATGTATTTGTCCACACAATAATTTTACTCACAAATTAATTTGACTGCTAGTTTAAGATAATAAAGTAATTGTGTCGTAATAACTCTCAGCTATTAAAAACAAAAGTCCATAGTTTTCTGCACCAAAACTCATCTACATAAATTTATACTACGACTTTTACGTTATCTGCAGTGTGGCTAATTAACACATAGCCTATTTCACAGGTTGCAAAAATCAAAATGAACTTATGAGAATTATTATTTTCTCTTTTTGCACTCTTTTCTTTGTCTAATTCTATTCTTTTACAAAATTCATTATGTTTTATCCCTTTCAAATTGTACCAAGATTTGAACTCTTTTTTTCCTTTGGCTTTCTGTCGTTTCTACTCATTGCGAACTGTTTTCATCTATTTTACATAATAAAAAGTTTATAGTTGTATTTTTTCATCAACTCAGTACTATATAGTGCTTCATAAAATTATGATAAATTTATGGTTATTGTGATGTTTATAGTTACTAACGCTAATATTTAATTGAATGGAGCGATGGAACTCACGAAATCTCAACGACTATTTGGCTAATTTTAGCTACATTGGAAAGTAAGTGTTGCTAACTAATTAAAGTATAAACAAATTTGCTGTAAAAATCATACTAAACGGTACCAACTAATATCATTTATTCTGATTGTAATTATATGTATGTGTGGTTGGTATCAATGAGTACTAGTTAATATTTAACTCAGAATATGTCGTTTACTAGTAAGTAAACGGCATTAAAGTATTATGCCGTTTGGTAATTATGTAGAATATATGCGTTAACTTGTGCAGGATTTAGGTATAGCATAGTTTATTTGCTTTTTTAGTATAAGATGAATAGATTCTGTCTTACAAGGGATTTCAAGAATATTTAACAATTACTTTAGATATACACTGTGTGATGACGATTGGAGTGTGTACAAAAATTTTGCTTCAGTCACTGTTAATTCAGCAGAGTTCCCACATCTGTATCGATGGTTAGAACATCTAAAACTGTTGAAAAACAATTCGATGTAGGTTTATTTATATAATTTAAGATGAAAAACTGAGCTATTATGGAGTTGAAAGCCTGGTGTTAATGTATACATTGAAGTAGCGAAATTGGCTAATAATTTGTTGAAGCTGCAAATTTTCTGGAAGTAAAATCAGAATATGTCTTGAAAAAATTTTGCTTTTTATCCAACCAAAAACAATTTTCAAATGAATTCTACTTGCATTTTGATTTTCATACCTTTGTTTGTTTTATATTATTCTAGATCTTCATCCTCAAATTTCTCAGCGCTGAACAAGGTTTTAAAAAGCGAAGCGTCACCATCAGTGGTCGAAGAGGAAGATAGTACGGATTTACCTCAGAAATTATTGTATCATCTTGCTAAGCATGAAGAATTCGACTCTTTGAAATATTCTGCGGAATGCAATGAAAGTCATCAAAAGATTATAGGCGCTGTAAAAAGCTTGGAAGCAACAGAAGGAGTTAGCATTAATGATTTCAAATTTTTACTCATCAGTTCATTATATGTCACCAGTAAAACTTTTGCAGTTCATTCTCAAAATTTTTTAGATCTTAGTTCCATAATATCATTCATAATATGCTCGTGTCTTTATTTATTGGTATTATATGTCTCTCGTCAATTTGTTTGTGTAGATCATAAAAACTGAAGAAAAAATTTCAAAAACTTTGGAATTAACTCCTGAAGGAAATGAAATAGCGGAAGGTGGATCTCATGAAGCAAAAGTTTTCATGCTTATAGGACCACAAGGAGTCCATCAGGAAGAAATAATAGTTGGTGTTTTTGTTCATTACCTTTGATCATTACTTGTAGTTTCAGTGTTTATCAAGTGAACTATTTAAAAGCATTTGTGCTGTCACAGGTATTGTTAATTGTAAAATTCTGTGTTTGATAACATTTTGTTAAGCTTCATTAATATTTTTTGACAGAAGCTACCTTTTGGCAAAGTCGGAATGAGTAAAGCGATTGCATTTGGATGGATTAAAATTGATAAAAGTGCAGGCAAGCTTCGTTTGTTGCAAAATGTGGAAAAAATCGAGGACAAAGTACAGAAGGACCTTGTGGAAATTTTAAGAGGGAATGCACAGGAAGTGGATAAGAAATCTGTAGCAGAGCTGAAAAAAAGGAAATTGGTCACAGAAATGTGTATTTTTAAATAATCGTTTACGAAAGTGTTGCGTATATATATACTACTAATCCTTTTTTTCTGAGCTGAAAGATAATATATAGATTAATAAAATGTGCTGACTTTTTAGGCTCTTAAAGCTAATTGAAAAATCGAAATAAGTAAAAGTTTCTCTGAAACATGTTATCCATGCAACTTTCTGAAGTACCTTTTATTTTTAAAACTGGTACTGGTTTTTTAGTACCATCAAAAGCTATATGGTACAGAAAGGACCAGCATTTTCAACAGTCTTAAATAAGCCAGAGGTCGATTTAACAGCGGATATGATTGCCAGGTTAAACGATTTATTCATTAAAACTATTATTATTCTCTTGTAGTTGGAACAAAAATAATCAAAGATAAGGTTTTTCAGCAAGTCATGGAAAAATAAAACTTTCAAGAAGTATAATTTTAATGCTATGGGTTTGATGCCAGCTAGTGGCCATTTGCATCCGTTGATGAAAGTACGAACTGAATTTCGACAAATTTTTTTTCAAATGGGATTTGTTGAAATGCCTTCCAACAGGTAAAGTACTTTTCTAATTTGTGTGCTGGTTAAAAATACAGAAGAATTCACACTTTTTTTTTTTTGATTTTTCTCTAAAACAAAGGTAACAAAGAAAACATTTGTGTTTTGGAAAAAATTTGTTAAGTTTCCATTTTTTGTTTCATTGGTTAAAATAAAATTACTTTTCCTACTGCGTAAACTCAATAACCATATATAGGTTACTTTAGGTATGTGGAAAGTTCTTTCTGGAATTTCGATGCACTTTTTCAACCACAGCAGCATCCAGCGCGTGATGCTCACGACACTTTTTTTGTTTCGGATCCAGAGAGAAGTTATGAATTTCCTGAGGATTATTTACAACGAGTCAAAAAGGTTCACAGTGAGGGTGGATACGGTTCTAAGGGGTAATATCTTTCAATGTATGAATTTTATATTTGAAAGTTACAAGTAGTTTTACTACTATGCTAAAAAGCATAGTAGAAAAGTAAAACTTTTCCATTTTAAAAAAATGGAAAAGTTTTTACCTTTTGTCCGAACTGTGTCTTGCTAAAAAATAAATTAGAAGTTGGTTTAAACTCGAAAATTTTACCAGTACAAAGCACTTTAAAAGTCCAATTCATGTCGGACTTTTCAAATTATCTAATTACTTCGTTTTCCAGTTATAATTATGACTGGAAATTAGAAGAGGCCCAAAAAAATGTGCTTAGGACACATACTACTGCTGTTAGTGCGCGACAGTTATATAAACTTGCTACAGAGGTAAATTATCTGACTAGTCTGGAGTTGAAATTCAGCTTCATATGTTCTGTACTTTAAAGAACAATTTAACCCATTTTCAGGATGGTGATTTTACAATAATTTTGAGTTAGTAACTGTCAATGATACATTGAGATTTAATTATAAATTTTAATGTTGATGTCTATAATTTTCTTACAGGGATTTAAACCTACAAAAATGTTCAGCATTGATAGGGTTTTCCGGAATGAAACTTTGGATGCTACGCATTTAGCTGAGTTTCATCAAGTGAGTTAGAGTTAACATGCCAAATCAAATCTTGAAGATCAAGCTTTTTGAAATACAAGCTGTTGCTTCAGTTTTTTAAAATTTATAAATAGCTACTCAATTTTTTGTATTGATTCTTATTACGTATTTGAAAAAAAATGTTGCTTCAGGTCGAGGGTATTGTTGCAGAAAGGAATTTGACGCTTGCACATGTTATGGGTCTATTCACTGAGTTTTTCCATAAGTGCGGTCAGTTAAACTAATTTTTGCATCAGTTTTCATTGTTATTGGTTCGTAGCATGAACATGGAATAAGTGAACTAGTTGTTTATATGACATTCAACATTTGCTTCTAAATTTTTTGAAATCAATCAGTGTACAAGTGGTTCATGATTACTTTGATTATTTTAGGTATTACAAATCTTCGTTTTAAACCAACTTACAATCCTTATACAGAACCGTCAATGGAGATATTTGCTTACCATAAGCAGTTAAATAAGTGGGTGGAAATTGGCAATTCAGGAATGTTTCGGCCAGAAATGTTGCTACCAATGGGATTACCTGCAGACGTAAATGTTGCTGGTTATGGTTTGTCACTTGAAAGGTTGGACTTTTTTTTCACTATGATTGGCTTCTGATTAATATTGCGACAAAAGTTTTAAAACGAAAATATATTTACATATTATTTTTTTTATTGAACAGTGTTTATTTTTACTTAACAAATTTACAGACCGACAATGATTCGCTACGGTATTGATAATATACGTGATTTGTTTGGTCCAAAAGTTGATTTGCGAATGATTAATGAAAATCCAATTTGTCGGCTTGATAAAAATTAATTGGAGGTGGTGAATGTTGATAATTATTTTTGATGAATATTGTTTTTTATTGAGAATTAAATTGAAACAGTATTATTTTCAATCTTGTCAAAACAATTTAAATTCAGTTTTTTCTTTTTTTTAAACTCCGAAAAATGTTGAAGCTTCGAGTTTTGAAATTTTGTCTTGTTTCACATTGCAACTTGTTATTTCTAGCGCTTGAAATTTCCCTGAAGTCGGAAATTTTCTAATAATCTTTTCTAGTGCTAAAACGAGCTAGTTTACAAACGTGATTTTATAAAGATTATTCTTTAAATTGTTATTTCAGTAATTTTTAGTTATGAATCTATTTTTGATTATTGGCAAAGTGCATTTTGATTAAAAGCTTTCTAAACTTTCGGAAGGTTAGATAAAGACCCGAGTTTATCCAACTTTTTGTTATTGTGTATTTTGTTACTTTTAACATAATTGAAATAAAATTTCATGTTGAGAGCAACCTGTGTAGCTTCGTAATTTTATATCATTTCATTTCAGTGGTAAGAGTTATCAGTTCTTTTACTTAAAATTACTGTTTATTTTTCTGTATAATCAGTAAAACCATGGTAATTCAGGAATTACATCGAAAGTCAAATCTTCTTTCAATGTCAGTTTTTTCACTAATTGAATGTTTTTTGTGCATGGTCTGAGTACTACTTTTTGATCTCAGTTTTCATCTGTAGCAAGCAAGATACTGTTTTGCCCAGAGGTACTGTCTAGATTTTATGGTGCTGTTTGCTGATTTATCGATACATTATGTTCAGAATGTTTTTGAATGTTGGACAAATCAGTATTCATTTTTCAAGCTTGACATCAGATTTTCATGTTTGGGTAGATGTTTTGCTGTAGGAATCATCATTTTATCCAATATGAGGCATTGAATCGTCAGCATATCATTTTACCGGTTTATTAGCTTGAATATGATATTGTTTTATGGCTTCATGTTATTTGAGGCTCATATAGATCACTCATGATATTCATTTTTTGGTGATGCTTCTGGATCTTGGTATTTTATTTTTCAGTAGAATAATTTCTCAGTAAAGGAATTCGTTGGTTGCAACACTTACTTTGCTCATTGCAAAACATCAGAAAACAAGAGGTCATAGTTAGTAAGTTGTCTATTTAATTATTCGCTGTAGTAATATTTCTATATAATGTCCTTCTCTGATCTCTTCATTTTAACCAGTGTTCAATGTTGAACCTCGGATGGACAGCATGAAATCTATGTCTTATTATGAGTTATGATATGTTTGCCACTATTTCCAGAATTATGAAATTTTCAATCATTATTATTATTTTAATATTTTATTCAGTAGAAGTTACGTAATAATTGCCTTTTAAAGTGAATTTTTAAGGTATGTTGAGTATTTTCACAAGATGGACATGCCAGGGGAATGGAAGGCATCCAAACTCAGTGCTCTTGCAACCATTCAGAAATCGCTTTGGATCAACAAGGAAAGAAAAATATCGACGAAGAATTAATGACTTAAGAGCAAAAGTTGAGCAGTCAAAACGAAAGTTACCTTATGAGGAAGATTTAATTCCGCTTCGTCCACCGAGAGACTTATGGAAAGCATTTGGTTTTACAGCTGGGGTAAAGCATTATTGAATCTAAATTCGTTTTCACTACAAATTTCCCTCAATTTTATGAATTTATAGCTTTTTTCCAAATCTGAGTTAAAAAGAATTGCTTGAAAGTTTTAGGTTCAATCATCTTTTTCTCTTTAGGTTGGGGTTATATCATTTGCTACTGCTGCTCTATGTGATTTTAAAAGATACAAAAATAAGTACGTCTATTATTTCTTATTTTTGTTGTATGAGTATCATAGAGTGCACTCCTTCTGCATATTTTTTTAATCTTTCCTCAGTAAAAAGCAACTAATTTATTTATATTTATTTGATGAGGAATCAGTCCGTCTTCGTTCCAAAATGAGTGAAAGCCATGAAATAGACGAAAATTCTTCATGAAACTTATGAAATTAAAATGTCTTAATATCAATTTGTTGACTCTTTTATCGAGATATTTAAAAGTTAATTTCCAGTTGGAGTGAAATTTATGCGCTATTGAACGACCAGTGCAAAGCAGCAAAAAGTCGTTTTACCAAGTATAAAAATGCTCGAGAGGGTGTGAAATGTACTTTCTTGCTCATTGGGATAAATATTGGCGTAATGCTTATGTGGAGTATCAAGTCTTGGCAGCTATTTATGTGGAAATGGTTTACAAATAGTTTCGCTTCAAGTTTGTCATAGCACTGTCTTATATTAAATTTTGCAGACTGATCATATTGTATCCCTAGTTTAGCTTATTTAAGACTATAATTAACCAAAATTGTCTTTCTGAGATATGATGACTATAAAATTAGCAACACATTTTTCTCGTTTTTGATGTGCATAAAATCACATATTTAATTTTAGAAGCACTGTGTCTTCCGATGGTTTTAAGTGCTTTTTCTCATGCAAATATGCTTCACTTGGTACTGAACATGTATGTGTTGAACACATTTGCTCCTGTTTCTATTGATGGGTTTCTAGGAGCTGAACAAGTTAGACAGTTCAATTTTCTTTACTATCTTTAGCTATCATTTTATGTCTTTCACATTTTTGAATCATAATTTTCATATTTACTTGGATTTTAATTGACCTTTTCTTTCTGATCTTGTTTTTGAAATTACAGTTCTGGGCTTTTTATATAACGGCTGCTGCAGTGTCATCTTTAGCTGGAATAATGCATAAATGTTTGGTTAGAACGAATCGAAGAGCTCTTGGAGCAGTTAGTTAACTTGCTTCTGTATAGCTAATATATTTTTTTACAACTCATTAAAAAGCTTGCCACGATAGTGATTCATATTGCATAATGATAATACAATGCGCTTTCAAGAGTGGTGCGGTAATGGCCTTATTAGTATACACATGCATGAAACTGCCGGATGCAAGGCTGAAAATTGTGTTTGTGCCGCATTTTGACTTCTCGGCACAGTCAGCTGTAATTGGGATGATTGCTTTTGATTTTATATGCTTGCTGCTTCGTTTCAAAATCTTCGATCATGCTGCACATTTAGGAGGATCACTTTTTGGATTGTAAGCTCTTGATTTGAAATACAAAGCTTTAAACAATGAAATTCGAGGACACTTGTTTTCACAGCGTTTGAATTACACGATTTATCTTTTCTAAAGATCTCATTTTAGATTTTATGGTTCGTTTGGGGAGCGTTTTATTTGGAAGCAGTATGGTGATACAGTAATTGCACTATGTGGTTTAAATCCTAATAAACGACGAGATATGCAGGGACCACAACGTAGTAGAAACTCATCGCCTCCTCGATGGTGATTTTCAAGTGAACAATATCGGTCTCTACATTGTGTTCGGATTTTTCGGAACTGATGATATTGCTAGTTTTCATACATGTGGAAAAACGCTAAGCTGCAGCTGAAAAGTAATATTTTATTATCGAAAGACAATCTTCTTGACATACACAATCAAGGATTACTGAAGTTACAAGCACACCATGTGCTTTGCTTGTAATGGCTTGTGACTCTAACAGCTTTCAACTGCTTGTAATTTCAACTATTTGTAATGTCAAGTTTTCTTCTACCTTTTAAAAAAAGGCATAATTATTAACAACATTTTTTGTACTATAAATGATGTCATAAACTTATACCTTTTAATAGTTGATTCGTATTAATATAAAGCATTTACATGGTTATTTTGTCATCACTTAATGGGTACATTAATCAGAAACTGTATGAACTAGTATATTATTCATACTTGATGCATGTTGAAATGCCATGTGTGTGATGTCCAAGCCATTTTAGTATTAAAAATATGTACAGTATACAGGAATTACATTATTTGTGTGAATCAGTTCATAATAGCTGAGCTAAAATCTTATGAATGCTAAGTCATAATAAACACAAAAATTTGAATATTTACTTTTTTATTTGAGCATATTTTATACATTTCTTTATGAATTTATAAAGTACTAACAAGTCCCAATCAACGACTCATTTTTGAGGAACATGAGATGTGATTGAAATCGAAATTCGCGTTCGGATTTCTTTTTGGTCTTTTATAATTAATATGATCTGGATTTCTCCAATTATTCTGCCACTGTGACTCGCGACTTGCCTTTTCATTCCAAAATCGTTGCTGACCATCGCTACAATCATTATCTACTAAATTTTTATGAATTTAAATCTCTAAATTATCTTCAAAATATAAATTATTCATTATCATTCGCTTTTAATACATTTATTGATACAAGAAATAAATGAGTGTTACATTAAACCATACAAGAAATTTAATGGACGTTTTTCTGCTCTGTTCCATGGATACACAATCATCTGATTGGGAAAGCCACGAGCAACTTCGGCATACAATTCGTTGGCCTGCAATTTTGCAAAGTTTTTTCTTTCTAATTTTTTTCTAACATACGAGACGTTCTTCCTTACCATCGTATATCGAGTAGCAAATAATTTATCTAGCTCATCTTCTGTCTTCTGATTGACAAAGTCTTGGCTGCCAAAATCGTCATCTGTCTCTGCAATTAAAGCATTAGATTAAATTTCATCTAGCATGACTGAAAGACCTTTACGTCACATACTTCGCCATGCCGTCACTAAATTAAAATATCTTCTTTACATGCATATATTTTTGAATTTATTCAAGCCTTAAACGATACCTTGGTTTTGGTTGCTTGAACTTTGCGGAGACAAACATTCTGTTATGCGGCTTTCACCAAGATCTTTATTCGAATTCAGTGCTCTTGAATCCGTTGTTTCCTTCATATCAGTCATGCTTCAAATATATTTGTAAGCCAATGCATACTCCTAATCACCACGATATTTGGCTAATACGATGGAAAAAGATAAAAAAGAAATTTCGGTGAATTTGCACATAAGGAACGCGAAGGACAATATGATAAAGACACTGCGAGTGGAGGAATCTTTATTTTGATTTTAAAAACATGAAGTAGTTTTAGTGTCAAAGAACTATTCAAACAAATAAAATTATCCAATGACCACTCTTTGAACAGTATCTCCTCACCTTACTCGTACTAGCATTGCTTGCAAACTCTGAATCTTCAGTATCTTATATTTAAACATGTCACATACCATGTTAATGATATCATATTAACTACGTGTAAAATAAAATGCAGTTATTTTACACGTAATTCTAGTACACTACAAAATTGAATGTACAAATTTCAAAATCTCGCGGCCTGATGCATTTTTGCAAGGTTTTATTTCTATAACAGTACTGAATATAAATTTTAACCAAAAATTAGCATTCGCCACATCTTAATTTGGCATTTGCATACTTAACATTTCTGTAACATACAATACTACGCGTGTTAAGAAAACGTCACTATTATCTGAATAATATTACCAAATTTAATAATTCATATCAAATTTATATTTTAAAAATGAGTAATGGCCTATTACACAATAGCAATATAGAAAGTAATGCAATTATAGCGAGTAAATAAGAATCTTATTTATGTTTCTAATTATAAAAACAAGGCATTAAACATAGGAGTAGAAAATATTATTAAATATTATTTAAGCATAAAAATCGCTCCAATTATGTACTCGATTAATTCAGAACATATATTGCCCTACTGAGTCCCTATTTTCGAAAATTATTTGCTAAAATTTATAGATCGTCCGAAAGAAGTTTATATAAATAAATAAACATTCGCAATTTAACGAATCTAGGAAGGGCTACCCTCATCACTACTTGAACTGCTACTTGAGTCAGAGCTCATTTGTTCAACATTCGTTATAGGGGGTGGAACTCCTCCTCTCATTGGATTTTGATACGAAGATGGACTTGGTAAATGTGGACTGCACTGCGCTAACGTTGGACGACGTTGCAAAAAACTTGCGCCTGGAGCTCCACTCATACGTGGAGTAATGATATTTCCTCGACCTGCTGCACCTCGACCACGTGGAGATGATGACGTTTGTTGAACAAATGTACCCCGTGGACTCCAAGACCTAAAATGCAGTTAAAATCTGATATCAATTAAGATACAAGATAGAGGACTACTGATGAAATAATACTTAGATTACATTACTCGAACGCCGAATAATTACTCAACTCAAATTTTTATCAAAAAATTTTTATTCTAAAAGCACCATAATTGCTGAGCAATGAAAAGAATCATAGCATTGAAAACTATTTGAATCAACAAAAAACCATTTTGTGCAATGTTGGAACAACAAACACCATTTTTCAAGTTATTTCTCTCAATATTCGGCACAAAATATAATTACTCATGTCAGTTCTTTAATAATAAAGCACTAAGCAGCTATACTGTCCATAATTCAGAATATTTACATTAATAAACATTTGTTAAATTTCTTGAAATAAATCGCTAAGATTAAGAGCATGTTAAATGAACCCTTTTGTGATAGTTTACTAAAACTGATTAATACCAAGCACCACCTTTGCTGTTGCATAGCAGCTGAATAGGGAGTTATTGGTGAAGCACCACGCCCAGTACCGCGTAAAATTCCACTTGTACTAGCAGTAGGTTGACGAAGGAGAGATAGTGCAGGAGGAACTGCTTGCGTTGCTACACGTGGTGCTGCTAAAGCCGAGAAACGCAACTCAGCCTTTAAGCAAGTAATAATAATAGCTACTATTTTGTTTGATAGTAATTACAAAAACTGAAAAAAAAAATAGAAAACAACAAGAAATAGATCCACCCTTCATAACTATTATCTTGTAAGCAAACATGATGATTACTGTGCTTTTATTTATTTTTCCACATGAAAAACGAACCTCAGTTGGAAATGGCCGTGAAGCATCACCAATCTGCCAAGTAAGCGGGGCTGCTACAGCATATGTTCTGCTGATTTGATTGGCAAAGCGAATAATCGTCTCACTATTTACGCGATTTGCTTCTGATTGACGCATTTCCTTCACCTTTTTGTCAGCCTAGATAGAGAATCAGTAGACAAATCGAAATAATTTCAAAGATTAACTATTTTGATTTCAAGTCTAACTTTTCTTATGATTATATTTTACAATCAGCAACATCATAAACTTCTTATTAGAAAGCCGAAATCAAAGAGAAAGACATGAATTAGAGGATGTGATGTGTTTTACTTACTTACCTGAAAGACTGCTTTCGTGAGAAGACTTTCTGCATTCATAAGTTGATTCTGTAAGCTTCCAATAGCGCGATCACGTGCTTCAATCTCTGCCTGCAACCGTCGAATTTCCTGTTCTCTTTGCTGATAAGACGACACTAAATACAATAAAAAGCAGAAAACTTAAAATCAAAGTTAGTTCAGTTCCTGAAGTTTAACGTGAGATAAACCTTCGGAAATCAATTTCAGTAGTTCAGCATGCTTTTTTCGGAATGATTCACAAAGAGATGTAAGTGATCCACAACTTCGATCTCGCTCCAAAACAAATGCAACAATCTGGAATGGAAACAGGTTTTCCAAGATTATCCAATCTTAAATTCCAGTAATCAAAATGCTGGTTTCCAAATAAGAAATACAAAAATGTGTTGAATGTTATTTTTTATATCTTCTAAAATAATACACTCCCAGACCACCAAGTCCACTTCAAGTTTCTTATACCATTTTATAAATTTACAAATAAACTCCTGAAAAATGCCTGGTTTCGTTTTGCTGATTAATACGATCCTTCTCTTCTTATTTCTTAACAAGTACAACACAAGTATAAATGAAAAAGTTTTTGCAGCAGATACAGAAAAAGTAACAGTATTTCGGAAGTTAACTGTAATAATGTGTTAATATTTAAAAATACGACCATATTTAGACGGTTAATACTAATTAATTACGATAAAATGTTAAACACATCTAAAAATAAAATAATAATTGACTTACGAGTCTAAAAGTTCGGCTTTCTCTCGGGACATTATACTTGACTAGAAAATTTTGAAAATGAAATCAAAATACACTACTACTCTTATAACAAATAACATAAGCTCCGTGGGAATTTTTTTCTACTCTATCAATTTTGCTACTTAAATACTGTTACCAATCTCTCAATCAAAAATTATGAAAATAGGAAAAAAAATAGTCATAAAGACGTACCATTTTTGTAACCGCTTCTAAATCTTCAGTACTTTCAAACAAACGATCTTTTAAACTACACCCATCATTGAACATCGTTCCCATATTAGCAATCTGAAATTTAAAGGATTTATAGAGTAAACAACTGAAATCTACCACTCGTCAACTTAAGGTTTATGAATTCGAAGCAACTTCTAATTTCATGAAAACATTTTCACCGGACAGAATGCAACAACTATGGATCACTTTCAAAAGTAATTCAAAAGATATATGCACCTAATACAGCACTGTAATTGATCCGGTTTTTAATGACCTACTTGTTGATTTGGCATTTAGATGATTCTGAGATAAATACTTGTCTACAAATCACTTCTGAGAATATTTTATTGCTACTTGAAAATTGAGCGTGAACTGAATTGAATCACTACAATTGATTAGGCATTTGAAAGTGTTAATATCCAAATCTCTCATTATACATGAAAGTTTGACAATTTTGTTTGCCTTTTACTGAGTAATATTTATGTAAAAATTGTTTATAAGAATAAAATGACTCCTATAAATTTTTATAAATTTTATCGGAATTTGCTATTATTAAAAATAGCGCATATATTTAAGGTTGAAAATTTGTCAAATTTTAAATGAATGTGATTTGACCCCTTTATTTTATGCCATACTTTACTTTTTTTAAGTAATCATGTACTTATGTTTTTTTAATCTATATCCAATTAAATAGTTTTGAAGCATTAAAATCGAATTATAAGTACTTCAATTTCGAAAAATAGTATTATCGTATTTGTTATTTTTATTAATAATGATAGCACAAATGATGATAATAAATCAGGATGTATTGCCTGAACAAGACTCGTCATCTTGTACTTCTTTCAATAGTAATATTCATTATTTGATGATACCTTAGTCATAACTTGGTGCATGGTACCATTTGCCAAACAAATGGTACCATGCACCAAGTTTCTTACCAATTACAAAATTGATTTACTGCAAGCGAGGTAAACCAATTTTGTAAGTGGTAAAAAAAATGATTTTCTAGTATTCAAATTTAGTCATTATAAATGCTTTACTTTTTTCAAATAAAATTTTCTTTTGATTGATACTTTCCTTCAAAAAAAAAAACGAAAATTAATTGTTATCAAAATATTAAAAATATAGTTATTGTTAGAATAGTAAAATATCTGATAGGTTTTCATATTTGATAATTAGGTAATTAAAAAAATTAGTATAAAATAAATACTTAATATAAAATAAATTAGTATAAAATAAATAATTAGTTTCCATATTTGATAATTAAGTAATTAAAATAATTAGTCTTTTTTTTTGATAATCATTGTAGTGTGCTAATTAAAAAATTTTGTGTTACACTCAAATTTTCGCTATTATCTTTTCAAGCAAACTTTTTACGCATTTACTTTTTGATTACTTAGAATATACTTACTTAGTCAAACGCACATTCAAATCTAAACTTTTGAAGATTACCTTTTTTGGATATTACTTTTTATCTTAATTTCACTTTTTTGAATGCTACTTTTACCTTAATGAAGCAGTTTTTGTCTTTTTTCCGAATAATAATGACTGACATATATTAAATTGTTGATAAAACTTGATAACTTTGTCAGTACTCAATAGCTACGTCTGGATGATATTTTTTAAATATTAGTTCTAAATTTTGCACTGTATATATTCAAGTCCTCACATAAAATGTTTTGTGATTGCTAAAGTTCAAAATCAATATTCAAATTTGAATAATTAAAATTCATTTTTATTTCAAATGTTAATTTTCAGCAATCATCCGCTGTATAAATATTTTTCCTCTTTTAACAAAAACTCAGAAATAATCAAATTACTTCACAAAATAAATTATAAAAAATAATACAACAAATGCATATAAATTTGCTTTACAATTTCCCTTTTTGTAGACATTCTCAATTACCAATAAATTTATTTGGCAGAAGTATTCAAAGCTGATCTTTTTTTCATTTCAGTTTTAAAGAAGCTAAGATATGCTTATTTCATATTTTCGAAAAATTATTATAATTTACTCTTGATAAAGCTGTGCTGATTTATAGAAAGTCGTTTATTTGTGGCATTGTTTTAAATTCACTAATTAATATGTGAATTAGTTTGTTAATAATTACCCAATTATAGTTAAAAAGCTATAAGTTTGGATTATCATTTAACTTATTTCCTTACCAACTTGCATAAAATAGAAAAGCAAAGAGTCAGCTTTTAGAAATTCAAAATACAAAAATAAAAATCATTTTAAATTGATAGCTTATAGTAAATAAGGCTCATGAAATGGTCTAAAAAGTAATGAACCAAATTATTTTTACTTCATTGAATTCAAAACTGATAAAACAGTTTGTGTACAATATTGAAGCATTAACTTCAAAATGACTTATCAAACTCTTTCTTTTTAATATTGCATAGATTTTGTTATAACAATTTTTTAATGTTTTAATACAAAAATCAAACTTCAATATTGTATACAAAAGTTGACAAATACATTCTGATTCTTGCGTTATAATCTTTTCGTTTCCTTATGAATAAATGAATAATATTTTTGTTAAAAATAAAAAATAAAGGCAGCAATAATATTTTTTATTCAATGAAAAAGCATATCATTAAAAGATATCAGACATTTAGAAGCTAAGAAAAG
>UYYF01004707.1:0-12473 GCA_900618365.1 Thelazia callipaeda
TATTATATTATATTATATTATATTATATTATATTATATTATATTATATATTTTCACGGCTTTGCCGATATGCTAAGTGGTTGACTCCGAGCGGCTGTGTTTAAAAAACTTAAAATGGAGGCTAGAAGGAAAAGTCCACATCTGGAATCATAAATTAAAACAATAGGAAAACAGATGCGGTTAGAAAAAGCCATGTGAAGGGTGTAAGAGAACATACTGCCACTGTACTGGAATCCGGTGCCAACTGAATGATAACGCTTGAAGCACTCGTCCATGGAATCGAAATCTGCTGAAAGTGGTCCTTGACCGATTTGGAAGAATAACGAGAAAGAAATGACCATTGTGTACAGCGAGAAGTTTTAGTGTGCTATTACCTTTGAAGAACTGAAGAAGCAAGTAAATTCTGTCATCACCAGTATTGCAAGTTGTCCGTGCTCATAGAAGAGAATTCTGAAGGAGTCAACGAAGCGTGTCAAGACAGAAGACACGAACTTCGAGTAAAACACGTTACACGACGGCTGGCATAGGAAAGAAGGTGAGCTTGTTAAATTTCCACAAAACTTTCTTAGAATCGACTTTGGCTGATGAAAAACTTGGAGGTAAGGACCTAAGGGAGGGCGAGAAGTGCATGAGGAGAATGAATCTTATACTTGCTCTCAAACGTGATAGTCATGAAACTTTAAGCATGCTGTCAGAGCGTGTGAGAGTTTACGAAAGTAAAATTAGAAGTTATGAATCTCTATGTACATTTGAAATTGAAAACGTCAAACTGTTCAGAAGGCGGTTCTACAGTAATCTGACCAAAGAAAAGCCTGTGTGCTCTATAGGGACAGAAAAAAAATCAGGAATTTTCGAGGTACGATGTGGAACTCGGAGATAGGGATAAATAACAATATCCATCACAACGAATATCTCGAAGAATTCGTTCCAGATCATGAAATGCATGATACATTCCTATCTGAAGCTGAATTTTGGAAGGTGGTTTTCTATTTGCCTATATTGGAAGACAACGGGCTCTGATGGAGTCCATACTTCTTCATTAAGAAGTGTACCTCTCTACGTCTAAATCTATACAAAATAACGAGGCGAATTTGTTTCAGATGGATAGAAACAAAACCTATGGTACTACAAAGGAATTACCTGCCTGACTCCAAAAGGTGTCCCAAGTAAAGGCAGCGACTTTAGGCCAAAAACTTGTATGTCAAACCCTTACAAGTTGACAACGAAATGTGTGGCACGTGTATGCAGTTAGATGTTGCCATGAGAAAGATACTTGCAGATAATCAATTAGGAACTGTTATCCAGGTTCAAGGTGCAAAGGAACATGCACCTGTTGAACTCGATGGTTTGCAGAGAACATGGGAACCAGTTGTATACTCCGTGGTATGACAATAAAAAGGCGTTTGATATAGTTAATCACTAAAGCCTAATTAAATGTACTGAAAACCTTGACATATGTGGATGAATAGGTTTATGAGAAACATTACACTAGATGAACAGTTGTACTCGAAATAAGTGGAAAAACTAAAATGTGCCAACATTATAGGAACGTGTGAAGAAGATGGATCATCTATCCACCAAGCATTGCGAGAAAATGTTATATCCACATTGTCTATACTAGAAGACACAACTTGTGATGCATCCATTTGAGACTCCGCAAGATGTATGGTCTGAAATCACTCTTACGCATGTGAAGCCATTCTTTTTAGGAGGACGTCAAAGATAGGAGTTGATGAGCGAGTCAGGATAGCTACAAAGATAAGTGCGGATTGATCAGATATCATTATCCACTATAAGAAGCAATGCGAAGTAATCCTGATAGAGGTTAATGTTATTAGTTAGGACAGGTTGGCCGCAGTCGAGACCGAGAAGAGGCGAAAATATGCCATACTCACTAATAAAATCGGGACAGAGATGAAATGTAGATCGAAAATAATCCGTAAGTGATGTCGAATGGGACTGTAACGAACTTCCAGAAACACTACGTGAAAGAAATCAGTAAATCTGATAACTGTAACATAAATCCAGGCAATACTGTTCAAGAAGATGCTTGAAAAGATCTCATCCGATTTCTGCTATGGATTCCACGAGGACAAAACGAAAACGATAAGCACAACAAATCTGAGCGCGGGACGAGTACAGCCAGAGTGCCGGAATACAGTCCAGCTCTAGAATCAATAGAACGGTTTCAGGAGACTAATCTCTGTTTTTTCTTATATTTATTTATTTATTTACTTATTTACTTATTTATTCATATATATATAAGCCAAATATTTTCCTGCCAGCCATGAATCCTTCCAACAATGAAATGTTGTTATATTTGCATGCATTGGCAAATGCGATTTACAGCTCTTAGCAAATAAATAAGTAATTAAATGAATAAACTTTTGTTAATTATTGAATT
Organism: Thelazia callipaeda; assembly: GCA_900618365.1. Taxonomy (NCBI): domain Eukaryota; kingdom Metazoa; phylum Nematoda; class Chromadorea; order Rhabditida; family Thelaziidae; genus Thelazia; species Thelazia callipaeda. The sequence goes on from UYYF01004707.1 coordinate 2,404, forward strand.
TGCCAACAATTTTCTGCTTCTAATTACGTTCATTATTTTAAACAGAATTATCGCTCCTTTCATACAAGAAATAAATGATGAAAAAATATACAAGAATTAAGGAAAAGTCTTAAGCAAATATGAAATTAAAATTTCAAGGTTATATTAAACTATTATCAAAATTTCTTTGAACTATATTTATAATAGGAGAAGATGAACATAGATATCTTTTGCAAATAGTAAATAATATAGAATTATTGATAGCGAAAAAAAAGTTGAAAGTTGTTTTCAAGAAGAGCATGAATCAGTTGAAATTTTGAATATTATTTTTGAATGATATAAAATTATTGCTTCTGAATGACTGCATGAATGGATATTGGCCATGAAAAAATTTCAACTAATAGTTTTTGTATTTCTTTTCAATTGAAAGGAGATAACAGAAAAAGAATAAAGAAGAGGTCAACTGCTCCGAAATTAAGAATTTTATTAAATGTGAGTAATGAAAAAAACTTTATCAAATTTAGAAAACAAAATTTTCTACCGAATGGACATGCATCTTTAAATATTTTCCTTATAAAAGTTAAATTAATCTTCAATCGATACCTTATTCATTAATTAACTAACTACTATATATTATGAGATGATATACTACTTGGTTTCAAACACTTCAATTTAAAATTTTAATCAAATATTTAGCTCTATCATCAGGTCTTCCAAACATAACAACATAAAGTTGAAATAAATTCAAGCAAACTAATCATTTAGCCTGATTTTAGGAGAGTATGTTTTAAAAAACTGAGCAGATATACTGTATTATAGAATATAAAATGCAAACTGCTTCCTTTTACGAAGGAAATCAGTGCTTTAGATTGTACAGTAATCGAAGAAATACAATCATTCAGTCAATCAATCAATTAATTAATCAAACAAAAGAAGTACGAAGAAAATAATTAATTGATAGATAATACTACTTGTCTAACAAATAAAGAAGTTGTATGGCGCGCAATCAAATTTTGCTTGTATAAATTGAAATATGTTACTATTTCATTTCAAGTTATTTTCAATTTAGCATATTATCTATTCAAAGGCACAAATTATATCTATTATAGCTATCAGATTGTCTTATTTTTATTTACAAATTCAAACTATCTGTAATCTATTGCAGTATGTGCAAAAGAACTTTGATATTTTCTACTTAATTATTTATTAATTCATCAGTGCTACAATTTTATTCCTTCCTGATCACTGCATAATTACTCCTTGCGAGAAAAAAACTGACTACAATTAAAATAAATGCATTCTCACATGAAATTACCATTTACAATAGTTTTTTTCTTTCATCTCTTTTTATTAAAACTTTTTTTGTCAAAATATAAATGAAGTGAAATTAATATGCAATGTATTTTATTTTTAAAAAAAGACAAAAACGATTAATCAAAAGATCAAACCTATTAAAGCCAAGAAAGAAATTTTGTTTCCAAGCTGATTCAAGCATTGTATATCCAGAAGCAGTTAGTCGTTCGTGAAAGAGACATTTCTCGTCTGCTGTATTATTCTAAAATGTATAAAATGTATGCATGAATTTCATTTCCAAGCAGTTAATTATTGCTCTTTGTAATTTTGCACTACCAAATCCTTGCTTGAAAAGTTTTTTTTTTATAAGAATTTTGCCAGACACTTTCAAATACTTGAGTAAATAATTACATTGTCGCTAATTTGTTATTACTTTACTGGGAAATTAAAAACCTAGCATGCAGTAATTGTGGATGCAATATTGATGTGATGAAAAAGAAAAATACGCACAGTTCAATCTTCACCAACAGTATTTCAAGTGTTTAACTATTGTAAGAAAGGCATATTGTATAAGATAAACTTGCTTATCAGAATCAGAATTACCTTCAACTTGCTACATCTTCAGTACTTTGAAATGTGAAATGTGAAGATTCTGAATTATAAATGATTATGTGTAATAATTCATTTTGATTGTTTGGACTCAGAAAATTAATTTTTTATAAATATCTTAAAATATAAAATGAGATTTTTGTATCGAATATTTTGCAAATTTGTTGACTTTCTCATTATATTTTTTCAACATTTCTCATATCACAGAGACATGTCTGAGATTTTGAACAAAAAAGAAGCAAAATGTAACAGTACATGAGAAAATGAAAGTAAGAAGTCCTTCCCATTGATAATAATCCTCATATAATGACAATAATAACAGTAATAATCACAGTTTTAATAGCAAAAACTGATTTATTAAACAATAACAGGTAAGAGTGTCATTTCTCTTTGGACGTCGATTACAGTTAGCCATTTCACCACTTGCCTTTTCCCCAAATTTCACTTTTTTCAAATTTTGATTATAAAAAGAATAATTTGTACAACTTTCGCATCTAATGATAAAAATAATCATGCAAAAAAATGCAAAAAAAAAAAAAAGAAAAATTGCCTTTAGTTACGAAAAACGCGAAAATATTACATCTGAACAATTTGCTAATTTATGCCGTGATGAGTGATAAAAACATTATTTACATCTCTTATTATTATTACAGTTTAAGCGTATTTTTACAATTTGTACATTGCATTTGCAACAAAAAATACCTTCGTTGTTTTGCATGAAGCTGTTGAATTACTATAATTTAATAAGCTTACAAATGGTTTTTAAGAACAAATACAAAATTAAATTTAGCTTTGCACAAAATTGTTAATTAAGTATTATACACAAAATTGTTAATCAAATATTAATACATTTCTTCGGAACATATTTTTACAAAATTTTTTCAGTCCTTTACAATTTTTGGGTAGTTTTTATTAGAAATAGTTCGCATAAAAAATTGTCTTTCACTTTTCATTTTCGTATTTTTAAATTTATATAGTGTTTATCTGTCTTCCTCCTTTTTTACAGTAAAGCCTTTCTAAATTTGAAGAACATATTTATGTAGAAAAGACTTTGAAAATAATTCCAAAATCAGTTAACAGCTTTGATACGGTATTAGGTTCAAATTAAACGATCAAAGTTAAAGTTCTTTAAGCACTTACTCGAATTGAAATTCGTCCCCGTTTATTGAAGCAAACTAATTTGCCAGTCACAGCATTTTTCATTTGAACACGTCCTTTATTATCCATTTCGATTAAAAAATCAGCTGGAAAAAGCAAAAAATTGTTACCTTTGTCACTTTTATACAATTATAAAAACGTTTAGAAGACAAAACTTCCAAAAGAGAATGTTATTTTTTTGAAGCATGAGAAAAAAATCAGAATGTCAGGTCAGCAAAGAAAAAGTATTGTTTACTAAATCAAATTTGACAAGTTTAAAAGGTTGAACAAACTTAAGCAATGATTGAGTTGTCGTCCTCTAGCATTGGCATGTTTCGAAAAAATTTGTACAAAAGCAGAGCTACAATGGCTGTAAAGTTGCCAGACGGTGACTGCTTCAGAAGTCAAAATCATATTTGTTACTTGAGAAATTGTTAAGAGTCTACAAATATTAATTAAGTATTAGTACATTTCACTGGAACATATTTTTGCAAATTTTTTTAGTCCTTTACAATTTTTGGGTAATGTTTTCAGGTTAAAATTTATATTCTGGATTTCTTTTAAGAAAAAGTATTCCAGATTGAGGGTGTAAGCTGCTGATCTATTTTCATTCAAGTTTCTTAGTGAAAGATAACTTTCCAAAACAATCAAGCTTGCAATGAAGAGGAGCTTTATTGAGATCTTGAAAACTTGAAAGTGAAAATAAGACTGAAACAATTTTGAGCATTTCATATTGTATTCAAAGATTTTCATTTTGGGCTGACTCCTTTTACTTAATTTTAACCATATTTTGAACTAAGGAATGATACTTTTACTAGAGAAAATTTTAAATAAATCAGGTAAACGATAAAAAGGTGGATATTGTACATTATATGAATAAAGTTAGATGTCATCAATATAAAAAAAATCCGCTATATTATTTGTTCTAGTTTAAATATAGCAATAAATTTGGAATTTTAAATTAAACAAATATATGTAATATTATAAAATACAAAATCAAAATGTTTAATCAGAACTGAAACGAAAATCCACCGTATTTGTAACCAATGAGAAAGAAGTTTACGATCTAATGGTTCACCGACAAACATAGTTTTTAGATTTTATTAGAAATATTTTTTGTAATCACTCCTTTGTACATTAACTTTTGCAACATTATTTGATTTACTTTATCGATGAAAAATTCATCAACACTTTTTTAAACTCCGTTGACTTGTTGTTGTCATTTGTTTATACTTTCTATATAAACTCTTTTGTTACTATTCATAGGATTTTTTTGTGATAAGTAATTTGAAAAAAACATAGGACAAAATTTGGCGTATTATAAATATCTAAAATAAATTCTGAAATAAAGAAATCTATAGTATCATGAGTAAACTCAATATCTTCTACATATAGTAAATTAATTTTTCAATTTACATAGCAATCAAAAACAATTTAACTCATAGTTAAAATTTGTTTTACGTATGAAACTCCAAGTTACACAAAATCTACCTTACTTCACGATTACCTAATTCAAAGCTTAAGAACAAATAAAAAATACCTGATGAGATTTAGCACTATATAATGAAAGCAATCACAATACTGCGTTTGTTTCGCATAACGAAACGGCATCACTCATTACGCATACCACCGCAACAATACTTTTTGTGCCCGTCTCAAGCTATCCTTTGATTCCTCAAGAAAACAACAAAATTGATATTCAAAAAATTATAGAAACAAAGGATGCTGCTAAGCAAATAATTCTGCGATTATTCTTCTCATTTTTCATGACGACATTTACAAGAGAATCTAAATACCTACTACATACATATAGTACCACTATTATTTTCATTGTAAAATGATCTTTTAGTATTGATAAATGATAAAAAAACACTGGTGAATCGAGAAAGGTAGAGGAGAATATTATGCAGTTAATGTGGTGCATTGTGAAGCCAAGAAAAACAGTTGGATTTTGTTAGAAATGATGACAAGGAAAAAAAACAATTGCTGTGATGAGTTAAAAGGAAATTGCTGATGAAAATGGGCTATATTACTGGAAGAAGAGTAAGAGTAGACTTATCATGGAACTCTGATAGAGAAATATGGTTGCAAGTGATTTTTTTGGCGGTCAGAAGTGCTTTGAGATGGTTTGACAAATCTGCAACAACAAATGTTGGCTTTTCTTCTCACTGCTGCTCTGTCCACTTTCTATCGTTTTTTCTTGAATCCTTGTGGCGTGTTCCTCCCTTCTGTGATTCACAAATAGCCGCAATTTTTACCTATATTCGTTTCATTTTATTTTTTATCATTCACTCGATATGTCACTGAGAGCACGTCAGACTACGTGAACAAACTGAATGTGCAGTAGCATTAAATGTGCAACTCTTTTCAACAGATCATGTCAGCGAACGTTATTTTTTTATGTGTTTCAAGCTTGTATGTATCTTTTTCTTCCGTTTACTTTGTTTAATCTTATCAAACATGTTATACTTTCCTAAACATTTATAGATTAAAAACTATGGAAAAAATACCTTCAATGATAATCTTAACATAGTTAATCATGAATTTCTGTCAGATCCAAGAAAATATACTATTAAACCATTTTAGTTTGTTAATAACATGCAAAGTGCTTGCAAATATAAGGAAATGATGCACTTCCTGCATTAACACATGCAATTATGTGTTTAACATTTAAAACATATCTTCATCAATATTATTTCAACTTGTGTAGCAAATTTATCTATCTCTAATTATTTTATTAACCAATTACAGCATACTAGCAGGTTGTATGAGTCTCTAAACAAGTTCAGACAGTAATATGTAGCAACAGTTTTTTAAATTAATATGTTTATAAAGTTCAGGATGATAGTAAATAAAAAGACAGATTTATTGTTATGATGGACTCACAAGATATATTTTTAGTAACTTTTATAGTTATTGTACGCATAAGGACGTTTACGAGAAACTTCACACTTGAAAAAATTGGTAATGCCGTTGTGAAGAACAGAGAGTGATGTCAACAAAAGGGCATCTACTTAATGACGCTATCATTTCCCTCCCTAAGCAGACCTCCCAAGAGATGTTCTTGTTCCTTAGAGAAGAAGCGGAAAAGTCATGCAAACAATTACAACTTACGAGAATACCTATGTAACAGTTGCGCATATCACATTACTTTTAACTTCCATCTTGATAAATTGAGAGTGATGCATCCATAAGTAATAATAATTAAATCACTGTTATTTGTGTAAGGAATTCTTGTGTAAGTATGAGTAAACGCCAAATCTTATTCGTAAGTAAAAGAAATAATGCATAAATTTGTAAACTGTGTACTTGCTCAGATTTTGGACAAAGCTGTGATGAGTAAATGCAGAAAAATTCCATAGCTTGTAAAAAGATAATTTATGCTACTTTTGTAATACTATTAAATTTGCAGAACACACTGTACGGTCTACCATCTAACACGAAAAAATGCATGCCATTTCCGACTAGAATTTCACTTCATTTGGATAATCAGATCAAAAGTTTTTAAACACAGTGCACAATACTTTCGATATTAAATAATTGTAAATTTGCAGTACAAAAAGTCATCGCATTTTTATTGCTTGTTTTGTCCTCTATACCAAATATTGCTCGATAATGAAGAGATAAGTCCTTTTGACAATAAGCGTGTAGAAATTTATGTTCACATTTTGATACGACAAGAAATAAATTTCTTGATTGTAAGGACTGAAAGTTGTTATTTAGTTTTGTATATGCCTAGAATTTCATCAACAGATTTGTCTATTTTCTTTTTAGTTCAGAACAAAAACATTTCTGTTTTATTCTAATTTTGTCACAAATAATTTTTGTAATACTATCATCAATTTATTATTTCATGCATAATTTCAGTATGCTCAAACATGAACTGCATAACTTTGTGATATTACTGACTAAAGTTAATTTAAGTAAGATAAATGCTCAAAACGTCTTGCTGTTTTGTGCTAACAGTTACCATTGTACCTATAATATGATAGCGTTGGTGATATTAATTACTATTATTTTAAGAACAGTGATACAAGAGAGAGTAAAAAAAGAGATGAGAGAGTTGAAAGGTTACGTAACTAACAATAGAAATAGCTATAAATTAGTTGCGAGACAAATAATAAATGTTGCCGATAACATAAGCAAGAGTAACAATTGCTTAGGCGCCAATGCAACCCAGCAAGCCATTCATATACAATTTAGCCACATATAAGAGAAGAATCAAACGTAAGGCAAAGTAATGCAAAACAGAAATGAAACGCCTTTATTACTTCTGTCTCTGTTACACCAATTCCTAAAAAAAATGCATATCTTTATTAGCAATCATAATTCTGCCTTTCACAGCAACTACTAGCTGACATTAGCAACATAAACGTCTTCATCATCTCATTGTACACCAGAAATGATAAAACGAAAAACAAAGCATCAAGTTTGATTATAGAGCTTTCAGGATTTTATTACTACTGTATTATGATTAATATTATTACGCATACTGCACGTAAGAGCATAGACAGTAAGCAGTAGACACTGAAATGAGAGGGTAATGAAATAGATCTGAAGTAATCACCACGAGATTATACAGCTAGGGTAAAGATGAGGGAGTTGAGCAAATTTGAAGGCACAATCGTGAATCCAGTCTGATTCAAAAGCAAAAAAAAGAAGTATATTACGAATAAAATGTGATCTCTTCATTTAAAATGTCATCTACATCTATATGCGCTCAACATTTAATAATCTAAAAGTTTTTAAAAAACCATTGGGATGCCTTAATTATACAGGTATTTCAGCAAAAATGAGGAAACACTTCATAAGTCTTCGCGGTATCTTTTCCACAGTAGATAATCCACAGTGTAGAATCTTTTATTTCATGTCTGCAGTCATAGAATATTCTGGATACTGTTTTGCCAAGTAAAATGTTTTAGATTGCGTGAAAGGAAAACTTGTAAAAATGAGCTAAATTTTTAAAAAATTTTGATAGTTTACATTTGGTACAAATTTACTTAATTTATAAGTCAAGTCAGAGTTTCAATAAAAACAAAGTACTAAGGTGTCAAATAGATATGTTTTTGAATAAATTTAAAATGAGTGAGAAATTTTTTTAGAATCTGAATTACCTAATTAAACAACTACAATTCTTTTGATTCTTTCTGGAATAAGACAATAAAAGCCAATTTTGTTTCTTTATGATACTAGTTTAGCAATCTGTTTTCTTTGTGAACTGCCAGAATACTGAATATATTATATTTGAAATACCTACTCCTTAACATGATTCATTTCCTTTTGCATCTGTATTCTAGTAGTGATTTTAATATTTCCGTGGAATTGTCATTATCAAGAAAATGCAACATTTGAATTTAACCGCCAGGCATTATTTGCAGACATTAGCTGATGGTATTTTACGTTTGAGTAGCATAATAAAATTTCAAGATAATGAAAAAGAGACAAATGAATTATATCTTAGAATTATATCTTTGTCAGAACTTTACGAATAATTGTAAAAAGAAATGTAACAAAATAATCATAAGATTTTGAGAATAATTTTAAAGTTTTATAAAAGAGTTTTGTGATATTTCAAAAGATAATTTTTTAGAATTGTTTCCAAAGTTTTACTTCATGTCAAAATTTTTATTCCATACAAGCATTAATTATTTCAAACTTAATCCTCACTGGTGCAGTCTGACTTCGATTTAGTATAAATATGTATTTTGTTTTTTTCTCATAATAATCCATTCTGTCGATGAAATAGGTGATTTAACAAGTCTAGTAATCAATAATACACACTTGAGTTTAATTTCATTTATTTTGAAAACTCCATGATTACAAATCACATATATTTATAGTATACAAAAGTAAACAAGCGTAGGATCATATAATACAGTACTTTTTATTTGCGCATATTTCATTTTTATTTTTTGTTAACTTTTTTTTTAAACAAAAAAAAACGCATATTTTGCATGAAAAATGAATTTTTTCGAGTTTTTGACGTTTGTTTAACATTGGAAGTATTTTGTTGCAGCTTAAAACATCCATTCATTTACTTATGAATATATTCTATGAATAAACACGTGCAAATTTTGATAATAGAAAGAACCAAAATTAAAAAGAGAATGGAAAATAATGCTTTGTATTAATCATGTGTGTATATTAATAATACATTCAAATATAATAATCATTTATCAGTTAAGAAACTGTTGAACGCAGAAGCTTTGTTATTTGATGTGACGTGTCAGTTCATATTCAAATACTGCAGTCATTTATAATAATCATTCATTTGTAAAAGAACTTCTAAATTTCATTCCTTCCAGTACTCTACCAAAAATTTACAACTTTTTTAAATATGATTTTAAATTATTTAAAATCTGAACAAAGTGTAAAAAAGTAGCCGAGAGAATTTTAGCTTTCACAATAGAAAGATGCTTATAGCCTATTAATATTTGAATGCAACTCTGTGCACAGAAATAAACTCAAAATTTAAGCAGAAGAACGGTGAGAAAAGTAAAAACAATGTTATATGCACGGTAAAAAAACAGAAGCAAATATCTTAACGAAAAATGACGCGTGCCACTTCAACTAAAAAAAGTCCTAAGACATTTTTTGCAGAAAATTTTTTTAAAGCTTTCAGTTTATGTAACAAATACATAATTAAATTGTCATTAAATTTCATTTGTGGGCAAACAAAAATTATTTGAACTTCGAACTTCAGAAAAAATGGATTTTAAAATAACTTTGTGTTTGATATAAATTAGTCCAAAATATGATCAAAGGTGCTGAACAGAATCAAATTCTTGAACTAATAAAAATGTGGCGTTTCATAAAATCTTGATTGTAATATCTGGAAGGATAATTAATGCATATAAATTCATTTGGTACTTACTGCTTAATGAATATTTGCTTTCTAACCATGGTTTTTTTCAAAATCCTCTCTAAGAAACTACAGTTCTGAAAAGTTAAACTGCTTAATGATGCAATGATAAAAACATCATTTTTATAATTTATGCAAAATATAACAGAGTAGTTCATAACTTTTTCTAAAAAAAAAAAAAAAAAAAAAA
>UYYF01004707.1:12503-40207 GCA_900618365.1 Thelazia callipaeda
TCAAAATTATGCTTTTCTAATGACTTTAGAGTTTGGGCAAATAAAATTTTAAATTTGATTTCACAAAATCATAAACTATAGCACTTTTCCCACAAACTGATCATAAATTCATGTAGTGTTTTTAATTAAAGGAGCAATTTTTTGAATGATAGCCGGAAATTTTTGTAGAACTTATTTTCAGCTTTTCACAAAAAATAATTTATGCAATAATTTTTTATGTAGTAGAGATTGTTGCATAAAATTATCGCAGGTGAAAACATCAAAGAAAATGATAGAAAACGAATGGTAAGACTGAAATCTTGATATATTTTAGGGTAAAATGCATTTATGATATTTGTTGCATAGTTGTAAAACTTTTGAAAAATATGACATTTTCAGATTTTATTTATTTAATGAACCACTTAAGATTAAACATTTTATCGATGATTATTACTAACTTTCTGCTCTCATCAATCAATGCAACATTCCCTTTAAAATCCACATGCTTGGTAAATGATTTTTAATGACCTTTAACCCTATAACCATTCAAATAATAAAAGCATAATAAATACTGGGATCTGAAATTAAATTTAATGGTCGAAAGGTTGGGGCTTACTGTTCGACTTAATCATTTTTATGCAACTAATCACCAAGCCAATATTCCTTCTTCTACAGTAATTATCACTATTATTTTCTTTGTACCATGATAATGAACTCTACATAATTTATTTTCTTGAAATTAATAAATCCTCAACGTTAAAAAATTTTCTGCTATTAAATTTTGTTCGGAACAAGCAATACTCAGTGAGTATGCGCAATTTTTTATCACCAGTTTTTCATGTCAAAACATTCACAAACTTTGAAGCCATGTATCATATAAGATATCAAAGATGAAAACAACTGAACAACCTTTAGCATCCGCAGCTTCTTTTAGCATTTTTACCTTTAACGACGTCTAGCATTTTTACCTTTTACATTATGAATATTTATTGCGCCCTACCCTAGCTTTGTTTCAGCCGTTTTCAAGATATTCAGTCTGTCTTTATTCTCCATTATTCCAGTATAAGTTGCAGAAAAGACCAAAGTATTACAAAAAATTCTGACGATGAAACATAAAGGCTTTAGTGAATGAAAAATACAAGGATAATGATTGTGAAAATAACTTATGATTTAAGAGTCTTGCAAAGCACGCTTTGATTCACTAAATTTTCTTAATATCAAACCAAAAATTTATATTCTTGAATATAGCTCTCATTTTGTTAAAAGGTGTTCAAGATTGTGTAAAGGCCAAATACACTTCGTATTGCGTGAGATGGAAGTAGAACCGAATCCAAAAACCATTACAACTAAATTCAGCACGAATAAAAAAAGTGAAAAATTTTTGGAAAATTTTAATAAACACATATAACTGAGAAGTAGTTAAATGAAAATGATGATGAACTGTACAAGATCATAATTTTAATAATCAATCATGAATCAACTTAATATTTCAGAATCCAAGTGTCACACACAATGCTGGGTACTTTTTGCCATTTCAGTTAGATGTCAGCTTTCTCTGAACACATTTTTCGACAAATAAAATTTCTGAAATAAATTTATATGCAGATCATTCATAATTCTTTCAAAAAAATGTAAGGGCTACACAAACATTTCACAAGTTAATACTTTTCTCAAAGTTACTGCTAATTTAAAGATTATCAAGAATTTCAGAATTTAGTTGATGTGTGCGATTAGTTTCCTTTCACGTTAAAATTTAGTGCTTAAGTGCATATTATCCAATATTATGCAAATATCAAATACAACTATAAGGCATGAAGGCAGTAAGCAAAATCACACATTTTTATTGTTTGATAACAATGTTCGAAAATTTTTGCAATAACTGCGTAAGATTACTCTTAAAATGCTATGAAACAATCAGGTAGATAAATAATCAAACGCTGTGAGACATGAAGACACACCTAATATCTACAATGCGCTGATACAATCTCAAATGTTATCGTTGATAATTGACCAAACGGAAAAGGGTCAAATCTCAAACAAATACTCCATACATCTTTGGATGACATTCATAAAAAATATTAAAAAATAGTGGGTAATATTGAGAATTGTCGATAAAAGAGACTCAAAATTATGGAAATACTTCAGAACACATGCTCAGCTGAACAGTGAAATTAAATTAAGGTAAAAAGAATCTGATTAATGTAATCAGTAAATGTAGATGAGGTTTGCCGTTTCACTGCAATAAATTATTATTGAATTTGTGAAATGTTTAAATGAATATCTCAAAATTAATCGTTTGATCTACATTTACTGTAGCAGTACATAAGTCATCCCAGTCAAACTGAAATGCAGTAAATTTCCTGCTGACATGTAATTTATCTGATGTCTACGCGGAGTATATTACTAAACTGTTTTAGAAGCTAAAGCTATCTCAAGTCAGCATCGTTCAAGGATCTGAACTTTTCTACACTAGTACCCTTTAGTACAACTGCCATTGTAAAGAAAAAATATCTCACACATATGGATTGTGGAAAGTGTTTACAGTTTACTCAAATAGTGCATATCACGAAATTGAAAGTTCACATTGCTTTCTGAAGAAGCAAATTTGACAGCTTAGTTCAATAATAGCAAGAAATAGTAGAAGAAGAGATGAGAACAGATTCGCAGTAAAAAACAGAAAGAGTTGAAGCCATAGAGATCCTCGAAAAGTTCTTTATTTGATGTTTGAAAGTTGAGAAGAAAAAATTTTCATAGTGACATTCATTTTGTGAGACAGCTGTTGAGTGAGTGGGTTGGTTGACTTTTAGAGATAAGCAAGTGTCTTCACCTGTTGTTGGCGAAGTTGGTGTGTTTCTCATTTGATCCGTTAGTGCGGTCGGAAGTTTTGAGATGGATCTCATAGACGTGTAGAATGCTTTTATTTGAAAGGTGGTGTCTTTTCAGGTATATCACTACCTGAGTGTAAACGAGATAGTCGTAACCCGGAATTTCAGCTCTAGAAAACATAAGCACTGGTTGATGAAAGTCAACCAGTGTTATCAATCTACAGAGAGCATTTCCAGTGGCTATGATGAAGCAGGAGCTAACATTCAATCATCTATATGAAGAGTGTAGAAAGACTGTAAGTATTTAATGAACTTCGTAATTAGTGTAAATTGTGTAATTGAAAATAGTGTTAGATTATTGTAGCTTATTTCTTTATCAGCTATGTATACTAACAGTTTAACTAAATAATTGTTTGGCAGGAGAAATGAAGTGTTCAATATGTTTTCAGGTTATCATGATTTTTGAGAAGGCAGCTTAGTGTCCATTCATGAATTGGAATTAAGCTGATGATCATCCTTAAAATGGAATTTAAAGAATTGGGTGTCGACCAATGAATCAGTGGTAAGAGCTCAGCGACGATAAAAACGATGATTAGAAAAATAAATGGCCAAGAAATCGAAATCTCCTGATTGAAATTTGTGTGCCATCACCAGTCGTGATGAAGAAGATAAACTTTAATTCGATCAAGTGAGAATGCACTCCATTTGTTTGGAGTGAATCAGTTAATGGAATTGCGCTAACAATGCAGAGATAGCGCTGATGAAGAAATTGAAGGCCACATTAGGAAGATTTGTTACCCAGTATTGCGCTGCAGATATACATTACTACGAAAGTAATATAACCTCATCATGTAGGTTAAGAAAAAGCTCGTCATGCGAAGCTGAACAAGATGTGAAGTTTATATGCTATCCTCAATGCTCCATCATTGTGCTTGCGGCTATAACCTCTCTAATGAAGCAACAGGATAAAAATGTTTGGAGCTGAGAAAGGTACGTGCCTTCATCATCGGGTACGTGTGAAGACATGGGCCATCTGGCAACGCAGTACGCGAAAGTGTTATATCATGATTAAATTGGAAGACACAGTGGAGTACTGCGATGCACTTCTACCTTGGCACTTTGTAAAAAGTATGATCTAAAAGTGTTCTCACTATGTTCAGGAGATTGTCGCGAATAAGAATGTGGAGTAAGAGTCGATATGCGAATGAGAACAGCAATTTGAATAAGTGCGGATCGACTGGATATTCCGGTGCAAGTGTCATATAATCCTGATAGAGGTTGGATTCACTAGTCTGCACAGGTTGATGGCACTCGACACCAAGAAAAGGCGAAAATATGATGTACTCGCGAATAATAGGCAGGACGGTTATAATTCCGTATATGATGACTTGGGATGGGATTGTAATGAACTCTCATAAACGTTACGCGAAGGAAAGCAGTGTATCTGATTACGTTGAGGCGTATATTTAATCCATAGTGCTCAATAAGACCTTGAAGGATTTCATTCGATCACAGCTGTGGATTCCATGAAGATGAAGCAGCAGAGATCAGCGCGGGACACAACTACAGCCAGAGTGCTGTAATACGGCATGACCTCAAAATTAACAACGCATTAAAGAAGATAGCATCTGTTACATTATGTATGGTACTATCTTTAATCTTTATGTAATGGAAATACTACTTTATGTATGTTGATGTATTACTGTATGGTGATTTGCATAAAAAATTAATCTATAATATTGTATTTCATCACATGGCACTCCTAAGGAGCAAGATGCATGAAAAAACTTTTATAATTTCTTTTCACTTTGTATTCATTTCCATACTGTACTAAAACAGTACGGAAATGCAGTGCAAGCTTACAGTCCTTTTGTAATGATTAGAAACTGTAGACTGATGCACAACACATACGTCATGTCATCGAATTGATAAAATATGCAACCAATCAGTAACTCGTACATCTCATGCATCACATATTTCCCCAAAAAATGTGCAACAAATTTCAATTCCAACCTGAAGCCCACAAATTTGGCATGCCGTTGACTCACCCATCCATCTTATTTTGTTTTCATCGATCTTCTGTGTCACCAATTACCTGCTAAAGCAAGCCTCATACTACACTTGACAGAAATAACAGCTCTAGTAGCTGCCATGTGGATATTTACGTCTCTTCATTCTAGTTGCACCTATACTAGATGAAAGGTTTACAACGAAAGGTATACGTGGATGGCTTTACAACGAGGGATATACTTGGATAGTTTAAAACCTCAATCACACTCTCAACGGTGAGAATATTCCGGATGGTACTGGGTGTTTTACTCAATTGTTAGCTCTCAGAGATATAAAAGACAAAATAAAAAAAGAAAAGATCATTTACAAGAATTTATACTCATCTCGACAAAGAATAATAGTAAGCAACTGTACTATAAATTGTGAGTTGCAGCTACAATTCAGGTGCTTCAATTTTTTGCTGTTACGTAGTTGCTACGACTAGGAGTGGATCAAGGAAATTTCTGTAAGCAAATTCCACTGCAAGATTCAAATTATTTTTAATTTTCGTCCAGTTCTCAGTACTTAATATTGAAATTGCAAAATATAGAACTGGTCTTACTTTTACAAATATAACAAATCTTTGAACATATCATCATTATTTCACTGCATATCAATTAAGAAAATCAATGCGACAAAATGTTTTAGATTCTGTACAAATAGCTTATTAAATGCTCAGTTATATTAAACTTAAGTAACAATCATACAAATTCCCAAGAATTAACATGATTAGAACAGACAGTACTCATAATAGTCTCATTTTTTTAAATATTTTTGTGCCATTACTGCTCAAACCCAGCAAAATTTAATAGAAAACGAGCATGTAATACCCACTGAGATCGACACCTTCTATTATTCGGCATACATTGACAATACTGAATTTATATTCTTCCTCCACCAAATCAAAGCACTGACTAAGCCAGTGTCACATGAAATCTTTTAATACTACCATAATTATCAAAATAATCATGACATGTTACCGCACTTACACCCTACCGTAGTACGATTACTACTTCACATAATACAACCAGCATGGTAACCTTGGACTTTTGGTCTCAATTCAGTTTGCAGCGAAAACTTCTAACAGTCTGTTAAAACTGAAATTGGACAATCCAAGGTACCAGTGTGAATAACACAAACCATCTCCGAGGCAAAAGCATCAATCACCACTTATGCATGCATACGATACATCCTCTCATCAATATCTAGTATATTTACACTGAATCTCCGAGTTTGAACTGATTTTCACCCATTTCACACTCAAAAAAGAGATGAACCGCAGTATGTGATCACCATCACATAATATCTATGACCATAAATTGCAACCGTAACCAACTCAGACCATTAGAAAACAGTACATGTACTTGAGCACTTATCTCGACAGGAGTATAATCTAAATGGACAAATCTTCAAGACATCGCGTCCCATACTACTTCTTTCCTCAAATAAAACCACATTACTACAATCTCGGGATTTAAAAAACTACCATTAAAAAATCAGAACATTACAATTTGAACGCATATACAGATGTACTACAACCAACATACAGTGGTTTTACTGAATGAAACGAAAAATCCAACAAAATAGACTTTAATAACTTAATGTAAATGGAAATGAATAACAACGAAATAACCAGAACATATAGAAATAATCAAACAATATAATAAACAATTTCACTATTCCATCACTACATTACAGTCTGAAACAATGAAACCACATTGTCTGACTGATCTAATGAACCAAATTTTGAATGGACAAAAACTAAAATCCTTAGGAATGATGAAGCCCCGCGAATCCGAAAAATCACACATTTGTGAAACACATATCACACTTGATAGAAATACATACATTTTTTTAAATGACTATAACAAAAAAAAAAAAAACGAAGATTAAAGCTCGGACTCATCATGTGTCTTTTGAACTCCCACTCCTTCCTTTTCAGTTTTATTTTCTTTCGCTACTTCAATCGTCTCTTCAGGAACTTCTAGATTTTTCGTTGATTTAATTGACTCTTCCTTTGAAGATGTTTCTGATTCATTTGAAGACACCCTAGATTCCTCAACTTCTTCCAATGTTTCATGTTCAGAACCTGTATCGTTGACCTTTTCCTGTTTCTTAACTTTCGGCTTCACAAATTTCATCTTATTTAATAAATAATTCACTTCACGATCGAGTGACATTAACTGAAATAGAGTTACCTAAGATCAACGTTTCGAATTAAAAAAACATATCGCAGAATATATTTTGACAGCTTCTTTGAAAATTGGTTCTAGTGAATTTTTAGTTTTTAAAGGAACTGTCAAAATCTGAGAAACAAAATTATGTTAAAAAAAAATCAATGTCAAAAATTGTATCATTCAATGAAAGAAAAGTTCCTTTTCATAACTTTTACCTTCTCCTTTCCTTCACTAACTAATAATACTGGAGGGTCGGTTGGTTTCAATTTAGACTGCATTTCAATTTTTTCAGCAAGCCAGTCCTGAAAACTAAATATTAGAAACAGTGACATTTTGTAAGTGTGACTATATTTTTTTCAGTAACTAAAAACTTCTGCTAAACCAAAATATTAATTTCAAAAATTAACAAACTAAAAATGTTAGGTAGTTTTTTACAAACCTTTGTTTCATGTAACAACTTGGCCAGTGAATTGATTTCAACTTTAGTGAATATTTCGGTTGACTCAGAGAGATTCTGTGCAAGAAGCAAGAATATTTCCGTATGATTGAACAATGAAATCAAATCAGCTACCACCAAAGGACGCTCCTGAAATAATAAGATGAGCTGATTTCAAAAGTATGGACATAAATCAAAAACTGTAAACATCACCTGTTCCTCTTTCATACGAGCTTTAATAGGCTGCATCAAATCATCGATTGATCGTTTATTCTTAACAAACTCAGCCTCAGGTGTACTAATATCAGTTTCCTCCTCAACCCAGATTTTAACTTGGGATACTTTTTTTTGCAAAGCAGCAAGCTCATCAGAAGTTAGGAAACGCTGAAATTTGATTCAATTAAAATTATTATTCAATTTCTACATACAATATCTAGAAACATCAAAATATTATTACGATGAATTCAGCATCATTCAGTTTAAGTTCCAGATCAATGGCATACGACTCAAGCTCATTGTGTGCTTTATCACGATTAGCTTTTTCTTCCTCCTTCTGTTCAAACTTTTTAATCCTGAAATTATTAAGTTAATTCCACAAATATTGCAAAAACAATTGATTGACATAACTACGCCTGATTTGAAATTTTATTAAAATTGCCTTTTTTTTGCGTCAGTTATTTCGCTGCTGGAAATTGGTAGCACATCCAGTAAACTTTCCTTCAGCTGCAAGGGAATCTTGATTTGTAATGTTTTTGGCTCTTTTGGCAACTCTGTCACGTTCGCACTTGTCTAAAACAATATTTATTTTCCAACAATATACTTCAGTTTCTTGATATTTTAGAAGCCAATCAATCTTTCAGTGTATACCTAATTTCAGAACCACCAGTCACAACAGATTCAACCATGTAACGAAAAATAAAAAAGCTTGCATGAGATAATCGTACACTATAAAATTACAAAACAACATAAATGAAGTAAGATGAAAGATTCTTCTTAGGACATGCAAGGCTGAAAATATTTTTCAATCACGCATAAAATCAGTGCAATGAATGGGAAACAATTTCAACAAAAAATAGAAAAAAAAACGAACTTCGTTCGCTTTTGTTGTATCGTTCACTGAATTAGTCACCTGCAAAAATGCAGAATATAAAATTCCTCAAAATAAAAGTCAGCCTGAAAACAGTCACTGAAAGAAAATTTTTAAATTTAGAATTTCTAGGAAACTCGAAAAAACCGACATTATCGCCTGCTTGATTTTCCATATTAGTACTTCGATCTTTATCGATTACTTCTTTAGACTTCGAATTTTTTTCATTAATCTCATTTTCTTCTTCAGTTACACTATTTGACGAAAACAATCCAGTAATTTTTCCTGCTAGTGCTGAAAGAAATTCCGTACTGCACATATTGTTAAGAAACAATTGTAAATACTAAGAACTTGCCGTTTTCATTATATAATAGTTACATTTTTTCAGCGATTCCGGAGAATCGCAAATTACTGAGCATATTTTACTAAATCTTACAAGCAAAAGTTGATTCTGCCTTTTCAATTTGTTCAAATAATATTTCGGCTTTATCTGCATGTAGCATTCCTGAACCATCCAAATTAAAAAGCGTTTTAACACTCTAAATATAAACAAAATTATTATGTTGCCATTTTCACCAAGAAAAAATTATGACTAAAGATAAGTGCCAAAATCAATAAATTCTACGACAAATTAATATGTCCGACTTCTCTGCATCCGAATAATGATTAACACAAAAAATAACCTTGAAGATAATTCCTTCTTTTGTTGCTTTCGATGAATATATGTCTGCAACACCTTCTACCCTAATTTCGCTAATATTGAGCGAACCAAATTCCCTGCAATATCCTTCAGCTATATGTCATATTATGCGTGACTTTTATACGCTAACTAAGGTAAAATTCATCCCTTAATTTTTTAATTCAGGAGCCGAAATTTCTTACATGATCTGATCTGCACTTAGCTGTTTTATTTCTCCGTAATTAACATTAATCGAAAAATCCTCCACAAATGAAGTGAAAGACAAAAGTTTTTTAGATGCTGGAATGAATGACTTGAAGGGATATATTGGTCGATGTATTATACGTTTTTCATCTTTATTGTTTGCACTCATAAAATCCACCTAAAACACTAAGAAATGATGGTCGACAAGTTTTACCATGAATTAAGCAGTTAAAAAGAATAGAGACAAATTGCTCTGATACTGGCAAATATTAATTTGAAAAGATTTATTAATTTAATGAATCAAGCAGAATATCTCAATAGCAGCGTACCTGTATCGGGAACATCTGCAAATCACGAATGCCAAATTTTTTGACTTTGAATCCCTTACTCAGATAAGCTGCTTGATAGACTGCACCTACTGCAATCGCTTCGTCGGTATTCAAGAACTTCTTTACTTCTTTCCTTCAAATGCATTCATTTCAAATCGAATCCAGGCTTTACATAACATAAAGTGTCAGACATAATACTCCAGTGCTGTAATTTTTTACTTTTTGATGAATTTCTGCACAAACTCTTGAATTAGCGGAACACGGCTGCCTCCACCCATAAGCACTACATGATCAACCTGAAAAGCCATTTATATATGCTGTAAAACAGAAAACTAATTTAAATGATTTCAATCCAGACAAATTCCACTACAATAAGAAAATTTAAGAATTTGACCTTTTCAAGAGAAATTTCAGCCATTTTCAAGGCATCTATGATAGGCTGCATTAGTTTTCCTTCCAAATCCATAATTGAATCTTCCACTACTGTTCTGCTTAAATGCATCATAAAGTCGTGGTTTTCGTGGACATTTTCGATTTGCGCAACGTAATCAACGTTTGCCGAAAGCACCTGACAAGCACTACGACTTGTTGTCATTAAAATAACGAAGATAAGATTGAATTAAAATCCCGTCATCTTTGATGCAGACAAATCTTATCCTAAAAAGCTCACAATTTTTACGCGTTCTGCTTCTTGTAACATTTTAGCCATTGCGCGAGGATTTTTTGTGATATCGGATTTAGTCTTCATACTTTTACGAAAATGATTTACGAAAATATCGCGAAGTCGCTGGGTGATTTCAAGTCCACCAGTCATGCGATTATAGCTGCAACAATTGAGATAAAAAGTATAGTATATGACACTCAAAAATTTTGTCTCTTATGATGGGAAATGAAAAAAATGCCTGTTAAAATTACCCAACGCCCAATGTTGTCATCACCGGATCTTTTTCACCTTCTTTTTTCTCAGCTAACACAGCATATTCCAGAACTGAAGCTGTTACTTTCGATGCACCAACATCATAAATCAATAGAGTCTCTGATTTCTCAGAAATTTCTTTTCTGCGAAATACACCATAACTTAAACCAGCAGCGACGTGATCGCTGAGCAACTAAAAGCAAATCAAAGTATGGTTCACTGTTCAAAAGTGTAGTTTACAGATTAATATCTGGTTTTAAAATGCAAACGACTGAAAATTCACCATTAAAAGACGAAGTTAAAACATTTAACAAAAAGCATGAAATAAACATGGACTTGTAATAAATTCAGTTCAGCAATTTTAGCTGCCGCAATAACAGCACGTCGTTCTGCTTGATTAAAAAACGCCGGAACTGTGATGACTACATCTCTCACTTCCTGTTTTGCATAATTCTCGCCAATTTTTTGGCATCGCTTCAAAATCATTGCTATGAGAGTTTCAATATTATAAGTGTCTCCATCCCTAAAATATATTTCATTGACAGTCTTTCTCGCACAGCCTAGCTGTTGAAATTCAAACTCATTTTTTAAGCCATATAAAATATTCTAGTCAAATATATGATGTAAAATTTTCCAGAAAAAATCACAAAAATTACACATCAAACTGTACGACGTTTCTGACGTCATCTGGAATAATCTTTAAGAACGGAAATCGTTGTTTGTAAAGTGCTACCACCGGATTATCGAATTTTTTACCCAAAAGATCCACCAAATGAGTAAAGGAATTTTCGTAGTGCTTAACACTCTGTAAAATTCGTAATGATATCATAAATTCTCCTTTAAATGACCTTCTTGAGCGACATGATTGCAAAAAAAAATTTCAACTCTCGATAGAAAAGACAAATTGAGACACAAATTGCTGAACTTTAAGTGTAATCTAGAACACATTAGCAACTTCTGTGACCTCTACAACCCATAAAATAAAAGAAACTCATACAAAAGAAAGTGCTTCATCGCCAAAAAAACGTTCATTGTTTTTAATATTAATCACATTAGGTGTTTTTCTTCCCGATTCTTCATTTAAAACTATCTCCATGGAAACACCTGGTTTAACCAAAGCCATTTTTATCCATTGAGAACCAAGGTCTATAGACATTGTTGCCAGCGAAGCTGCTGTAAAACGATACGCATTTTTGTGCCAAAAATAGCTTTAGTGCAATGAAAATGTAAATTCCTTAAACACTGATCACAAATATTGTACTGCTTTTTGTAGCCATCAAAGAAAAAATGATTCAAGCTTGAAAGTCATGGCAAAATAATAAAAACAGAAACAAAGCAGTGTATACAAATTTTAAGACGGAAACACATGATCTAATGAACTCAAGTACTTGACTCCCTAAACCTCACTGCTTTTGAATTTACACTCTTCAATAACAGACTTGCATAAACATGAAAAACATTCACATATTTCTTCAAATTAGTTGAGAAACAACTTTTAATAACTTTAAGCATTTGAAATAAACCTGAGACCGGGAAGAGTGAAGTGGTTATGAAGTGGAAAAAACAAACAAATAAATTTCTTGATAACATTGTAAAGATCTGCCCAATTTGAGAACTGGAAAAATATCTGAAAATTAAAATTGATCAAATTAATAACCTAAATAGCGTAACTTTATGGAACAGAATATAATTTCTTGACGCAATTAATGTCCTGATTAACAAAAAAAAATGTTAACTGTCATTAGAATTATTTCATAAATTATCCGATAAGATTTTATTTCCCATTTTTTGACAAAGCAACTAAAATCAATAAACAGTTAAAATTTTTGTAAATAAAACTCAGAAAAATAGTCTCAAAATATCCATTCATATACTTTCTCATGCATCGATTTATTGTACTTTTTTGCGAAATAAACAAGAAAACAGGCTATGTATTTTTGAAAAAGTGTCAATCAAAGGAAAATAAACTGATAAGACCAGTATTCATGACAAAAAAAAGCTTTTTTCTTATTATGAACCAAATTTTTATCATAGATGCAACCTTGTTTTTTGTTGATATTCATGAATTTATTGCATTTGTCTCCAAGTTTCAATTTTTTTAGATTAATAAGATAAAAATAAATGCATACTGTAGTAAAACGACACCATCAAAAATTAACAACACGTAAAACTATTTGAAAGAGCGTTAAAAGCATCATAAGAATTGAAGATAATATGGGAAACCAATACTTAACTGCTACGCTGACGAGTACATTTTTGACAACCTCATCCAAATCTAGTGTTACGGTCCGTTAGAAATATTTTCATATTTTTCATAGCACTACCAAATGGCCCGTGAATAAATGTATCCAAATTATATTTGGCCTCGTTTTCCATTTCGATGTTAAATGTTTACGTTGTATCTATCTACTCTTCAATCTTTCATTTTATCTTATGACTCTCGTTTGTTGGTATTACTCTTTGTATTATACTAGTTTTGCACACCTTTTGCTTATGACAGCAGATTTAACAGAGTGACGATTCTAAATTTTAGGTCGGTATGTTTCAGTAGAAAGGTTTTGACACTAACGTGATGCTATTGAAAGTATATGATGCATCAAAGGACTGTAATGATGGTTTGACTTCACTGCAGTTCACCTTCTGTTATTTAGTATAATGTTGCATATATAAGAAGCTGAGAATCTGGTATTCTTTAAGTTTCACCATCGTACGTTTTATAAATTCTTAACCTCATGAATAATCTCCCTGTACATTTTTCTACGTCTATATCCTGTTGTGAGTCGTTGAAAGTGACCATTTTTTATTATCGCATTAAAGTTATATTTTATTCATATCAATTGTATTTTATTCATAGTTTATTTGTTTTTCTTGTATCATCACTTGTTACTTTGTGGCATTGAATACTGCATAACATGACAAAATTTTTACTCATTGATCTCAGTGTTTAGATGTGTTATTTTACTCAGAAAAGAGGGGAATCTGAGCCTTTTTTTCGATTACTAAAACTGCATATTTTTCTTTGGCTTTTTTGTTTTCAAATCATTACGATTAGTTTTGTTGTATTATTAAGTAGGCTTGTTTTATTGATCATAGTCTGCATTGTTAAACTATTGACTGCTTTCTTCTTAAACCTTTGTTATCATGGTTCATGAAAATTAGAACTTTATATTTTCAGGCAGTGATGAAGTACTTGTGAATTGATCTGCCAAGTTGAGCTAGAAACCGTGAAATGCGCATTTTTAAGTAGCGGTATCATCTGTTATCTGATTTTAACCTCTTAAAGTACTTGAATTTGTAGGCTTTCGTTTGCAGAACAACGCTGCTGAACTATTGTTTTGCCGTCTAGCTGGCAGTTACTCTCTACGTTTTGTCATACGGATTTTTAACGGCTTGAAGCAATAATTTGGACTCTTATTGTGTGATAATGACTGATCGCGTAGGTTTTAGAGGAGGATTTGGTAGTGGCGACAGAGGTGGTTAGTGCTTAATTTATCGCTTTTAAATTGTAGACAAAATTTCATTCATATTTTCTTAACTGCATCAAGTTGTATTGATATGGATAGTCATCATGCTGCAACTGGATTTTGGAGCAGTTTTAATTGGTTTGAATTCAGTTTTTTATTCATGCTATATTAACTGAAAAATTAATCAAAATTAGGTCGCGGTCGTGGTGGAGCTGGTGAGCGTGGACGTGGTCGAGGGCGAGGTCGAGGAGGACGTGGGGGAAGGTTTGTATCATAGCATTATTTGCATTTTTTTGATAATCGCATTGGTATCAATTAAAAGTCGCCTTATAGTTCTGATTTTTTTTGATAATTGGAACTATTTTTAACAACAGTCTTTACCACAAATCAGGTGTTACATAAACCAGTGTTTCTTGACAATTTTTGTTTTATCACGGGTACAATAATTATTTGGTATGATTTTTGGTATTCCAGGGGTGGTAAAGAGGGAGGGGACAAAGAATGGGTCCCAGTTACAAAATTAGGTCGTTTGGTCAAGGACCGAAAAATTACGTCACTTGAGGAAATCTACCTAAATTCACTACCTATCAAAGTAAGCTGCAGCTTTCTTGTAATTTACTCTTCGTGCTGGTTGTCAATAACTAAATTCTGATTCACTGTTCTCTGATATTAAATAATGTTACCCTTTGTTTCAGGAATTTGAGATCATTGATATGTTGTTATCGAATATGAAGGATGAAGTTCTGAAAATTATGCCAGTACAGAAACAGACTCGTGCAGGACAGCGAACCCGTTTCAAGGTTAGTGGAATTGAGAGTATTTTTTACTAGTTTTTGTGAAGTCTTACGATCCTTCAAAAAGCTCATGTATTCAGGCTTTCGTAGCTATTGGAGACCATAACGGTCATGTAGGTTTGGGAGTCAAGTGCTCAAAAGAAGTGGCAACTGCAATTCGTGGAGCAATTATTGCAGCCAAATTATCAGTAATTCCAGTTCGACGCGGGTATTGGGGAAATAAAATTGGTCAACCTCACACCGTACCGTGCAAAGTATTTTTTCTTTTACTCAAAAAGTGAAATTAATGGTAATGTTCTTTCGAACTGGAAAATACTTTCTTTTGTTCTAGGTTACAGGAAAGTGTGGGTCAGTTTTGGTGCGTCTTATTCCTGCTCCAAGGGGAACTGGTATTGTTTCAGCTCCTGTACCTAAAAAATTACTACAAATGGCTGGTGTAGAAGATTGTTACACGTCAGCTGTTGGACAGACTGCTACTCTGGGCAATTTTGCTAAAGTTTGTTGTTTCTAGTATATTTTAAAATGTTTTCTTCACTATTACACATATTTGGAATCAAATTTGCTTATGTTAATAATTTAGGCTACCTATGCTGCGATTCAGCGAACGTATTCTTATCTAACTCCTGATCTATGGAGGGAACACATATTGGAAAAAACCCCTTACCAGCGTTATTGGGAGTTTCTTGCTCAAAGTGCACCTGTTCGAGCCTGATATTAATTATGATTTGTTTATTGTTAGCAAACTCATTTCATTACATTTTTTATTTCACTGTAATTCTTATTTACGTTGGATAAATATGATAACGATAATAATAATTATGAAGTGAAATAATGTGATAAAGCCAACTTTCAATAGTGTAGTTGATGAAACACATATGTATAATCAGCAGTCATTAAATTTTCATTCGTAAACAATAGTCCACTCAGAGGGTTGTTTACAATGGTCATTATCATCGGGACATAATCTATTGAAAGTTTGCTCAGGTTCGAACCCAATAATTTCTCTATCTTCATGTATTCGATATGAAAAAGTGGACATATGTGTCCCAGTAAAGTGCCGGGCATGTGCGCATATCCACTGAAAGAAGAACACAATGTGTGAGCGATTTTGTGCTTAATTTTAGTCAATCAGAAATGGAGAATACCTGATCAACAATAGCGACTTCTCCGTCATTTAGAGATGACTCATCTGAGAATCGCTCCACTCGTACAGTAGATGGCAGTAGGTCGATGAGGGCATCAACTTCATTGGGAGGAGCATCAGTAGACAAATATACAGTCATAAGTTTTTGTGCTCGCAAAATGGCAAGAATCTTAAGAAGAAGTGTGTAAGGTCAGGTCTAGTGTTTTTAAAAATTGAATCACCTAGGTTTTATTAGGTTTATTGATACGAAATGAGATAGATTGTTGTCCCATATGCACTTTTTAATGAAATACATATGTCCTTCAATAGAAGAAACTGGGAACCTGCTTAGCAGTGCCGTTAATAGAAGGTATTTCAGCACCATGAGATGAAACAAAATCGCGACGTCTCCAGTGAACACAAATGTAATCTCCTCCTTGAGCTTCACCATGCTTCTTAAAATCACTTTGGACTGAATAAATTTGGTGAGACTCTGAGAGAAAAAAATTTATAGATGCAACATACCTTTCTGGTTGTTTTCCACGAATCGGGAAGTACAGTCCTATCTTTTGCATCGTTTGAATTCAGCCGTTCTTGCCTTAAAACATGAAAAGGTTCCTTGAAGGAAAAAATTGTCTCAGAAGTTTGTAGGCAGTAGTATAGTTATCTAGTAGGACATTGAACCTATTCAAAACATTCACACTGTACTATAAAAGGTGTACATGTGAATCTAAATTTGGTCACGTTACCTAAATTTATCAGCGATAAGCCGAAGATGTTTTGCGTAACGCATAGAACGTCTCGCTTCCCAGTAGTGAAAATCACCAAAATGTGCATGAAGCACGGTTTCTGCACGATCAATCATCAATGAATTAGCATGAGAATAATTCTTTTGAATCATAGCAGCTAGTGTTTCCGAATCACCTTGTATTGAAATGCATGTAAAATTGCGAGCATGAACATTATCATATGCAAAAAACCACCCTTTCCTGCAATCAACAAGTACAGTAATTTTCAGAATATCATTCACCAAAAAAATAAACCTGAATGTTGAAATAATCATTTCTTTGTTAAATTAAATCAAGAGGAGAAGAACATATATGTTTTTGTTTTACTTGTGAAATCTAACTGGGCGCTGGGACTTGGCGCACGACTTTCTTCCACCAAGCTGTTACAAAACACACGTTTTATAGTTAGATTTGTCATAAAGTAAACTCAGTAGTATTGAATATATGCAGAAAATTTATAATACCATACTCCACCAATAAATTTATAATGGCGATCGCCATTGATACAATCTCGCTGATCATATTTAATTTCATATTTTCCGCTTTCCCAACCTTCTGCATAATTTTGAAGATAAAGTACTTGGTCAATTGCATCGTAGTTCGTTTCTGGAATAAAGCCGAAAAAAGATCTTTCATATTTCAACTTTGGAACAGCTGCAGTTTTGGTGTGTATTCAGGTTTCGTTTGCAATTCAAATATTTAAAATGTTTCATGATATTCTCAAAACTACCTTTTTGCAGTTGAGAAATAAACAAATTTAATGATCGTGAATGAGTGAATAGGGGTGAGAGTTCTATTGAAAGTTAAGCTTATGACAAAGTCTAATAGCAAACCTTTCAAAAATCTGTGAAACTCAATAACAGGAACGAGTTCATTGATACTTCTGATGTGGAAAAACTTCGACCACGGGACTTTGAAATGACTTCTGCGCCAGTGATAAAGACCACCCCATGGAGGCAATACTAGTGCGTAATTATGACCATTCTCTCGTAAAATTCTTACTGTACTAGCAATTCTACAAATTAGTGAAAAACAAGTATTATGACTAATTAACTTTAATGGTGAAATTTTGATAAGTTTTTACAAGCACAATTATTCAATAGCGGGATGACTACAAAACCATGAAAGAAATTTTTGATCATTCATTTCTGTACTAGCAATGATAATATTAAAAGAAATTATCAGACAGATGACTTAGATAAAAAGAATCAGCAATAAATTAGAACCTCATAAAAACATCTCGACGTAAATTGAATCCTTCGCCATAATTAATATCATAAATTATGAACTTTCTTTCATTTCTACTTACATCGTTTGCTACCACAGAAACTGTCTCACCATCGTAGGAACGGCTTATTGGTAGTATGGAAAGCAGCAACACAAATGTCTGCATTCCAGTGCTGAAATTAATAATAATAGTATTATTATCCTTAACTAATATTTCATTATTAGTAGCTAGTATTTGCTATTAAAAATAACAATATGTCTACACCCATTAGATTCACAGTAAAGAAGGATACGTTTGCTCTCATCTTTGAAATGATTAATTGATTGATAGATTTAATCGATGGAATGAATGATCATATACACTACAGTGTTCGACTTTACATTACATAATAATCTCTGATCAAAAACCAAAAAATAGATCCTTGCTAAAAAAAATAGATTAAGTGAATGTGAGTAACTTAAGCATATGAGATGATAATTAGGTTGCATTGCGCAATGATCAATGCTAAATGTCTCATCATCAACAGTTAAAATACGCACTGTAATCATTACTATATTTTTTCTTAACCGAAACATTTTCCATTCATGCAATTATCCCTTACAATAAAAAATTTTCAACCATACACTATTGTTGATTGCCACTTTGATTATCCTTATAACCTTTGATCCGTAAACTTCTATGGTATCACTAAGCATGTGTAACATGTAAGTCTTCCTTCCACTCGTATTTTCTTCTCTGCTCTCTTCAGTACTTCACATCAGCCACATGTCACTCCAACCTGAAACGTCAAGCACAACGATAAACGTGATAATACTTACAGCAATAATATGAAAAAATTGCATTCCGTGCTGCATTTCCCCTCCCGGTCCATGACAGTTTGCAAGACTGAACTTTATTGTTTGCATTGCTCATGACATCATTGTATTCTTATATGTTAAGAAGTTTGCTCTGTGTCTTTACGGCTAATTAGTAAAAATATTAGTAAGAAAAAGCAGCAGGTGTAAATGTATTTTTTTGTTACTGCCATCACCTGTTGTTATTTTTTGTTCATTCTCATTGTGTGCAATTTAAGAGTGCTCAACAAATTTGTGAATGTCCCTTTTGCGGTGTTGTGGAATCGGTGTGAAGTCCGATGAAACAGATGCCACGTTTGCAAGTCAGACGGAACCTTTAGATGTATCTGAACCTATAATAATTGAACCTTTACCTGATGTTGCCACGCTGCCTTTTATGTTTCAGTCATCTGTGCTGGAAGAAAGTACACCTCAAGTCAAGAATTCATTAGCTTCTACACCTCACAATCATGATATTTGCAAGCATGATTTACCAAAAAAGGTTAATTAATTGGTTAAAATAATTAAGTTTATGTTTATCATTTATATGATCTTTAAAATACAAGGGAAATCAGGTAGTTTATGCTTTTGCAATATTTATATGTCGTTTAGGCGTAGTTTTCTCAGATCAAGAGATTAAATGAATAAATCTTCAGGAAATTTCTACTATCTCATCATTAGGTGGTATTGATGTTTCTGAACTTGCATCTGATGAACAGATTGATTTGGATAACGCATTGAATCAGCGGATTAACGCACGTGAATACATTCTAAGTATTACTGATGAAGAATTGTCTAATATCCCAGTTATATTTGTCGAATCGTTTTATCCGAACTTATCACCAGGTTATTTCCTTTATCTTTTCAATTTTCAATTTTGTAAAACAACGTAAATTTGTGTTTCACAATACTACTTGTTGTATAAGGTGTTATAGGAGAAATTATGCAGATGGAGCAACGGTTATGTGACCTGAAAACTCGATTCTGCTCGATTAAACAAAACACAGTGCCTCTCTCTGAAAGTAGTCAACTTTTTCTGAAATCTTACTATCCTCATATTATGATTCACACTATTAATGGCTTCCAAATTCATAAAAAACGTGGTGGTCAGACTGCTTACGACATTCGTCATTTAATTTTGACTTCTCAGAATCAGAATATTATCCCTTTTGACTGGGAAATACTCCAACAAATACAACCTTTCCTTTCTGTCATCGAATTTCAGGTTTTTTCTCATATCTTTAATATTATAACGTGTATTTTATAATATATTGCCTGAATGACGAAGTACATTTTACTTTGAAAATTACTGAAGTTTCGAAAAGAGAGGATTCAAGAGTCATTGTTAACAATTCATGAGGGCTTATTGATCATATTATGTTTTTCAGGACCAAAGTGTTTATTGAAAAGTTGTTCTTCTTGACTTTTCTTTACTTAGGATATGTTGGAAAAGATGAAGTTTCATTCTTCTCCGCACCAACCGTAAAATCTCTTTCCGACAGATTGCAAGAAGAATTCCTTCTAAGCATCACCATATTCGACAACTCCTGATCAGTTTCCAAATTTCATCGTTTAATTTTTTGTGTAATTATAGCATCATTTTTCAAAGGTATATCGGTTTTTTATTCTTATAACCAATCTAAATGCTTGCATTACGTTCTGATTGCTCTTAGCAGCTGCCAAAAAAAATCCATATTAGTGCCTTGCTAAACTAGCTTCGAGCTTTAGAGCTTTAGAGCTGATTACTGAATATGCACTTTTTCATTATCTTTTATTACCTTTGATTTTTTGTAAACCTCGCATCTTGACTCCTTAAATAATTGCTCTCAGGGCTCTCAATTTCCGGAGTCATCTTTCTTGTTGGTGATGTATGCTCTTGTTTTTGGTGGCATGTTCAGTAAATTTTTCTAATGTAGTGATTTTATAATGTTCTATTTTTTTGTAGGTGCTAACTCGAAATATTTCTGCTTATGATTGCAGCTCAACTAGCGATACGAGCAAATCAGACTGTGTAAGGCCGTCTAGGTTGCATAATTTTTCTTCTGATTGCGTACTTCATCAAATTGACGGGTAAATTATGAGTTCATAAAAAGTTCATAGACTTATAACTTTAAAGATTTTTTTGTTACCAAATTATTGATACTTTCCATGTTTAGTCCGTAACAGTTATTTCCTAAAGATGCTTTTTTTGTAAATTGAGAATATTTTCTAAAATTAAATTTAGATGAGTATTATTTATCAGTAGGTGGTATTAAATGTATAATTTTTAGATTTCTTACGGTGTTAGTTATTAAAATAGTAGTAGTTACACATTATTAATGAACAAAATAAGTACTGTTGCAGATACAAGCCATTTTGTATTGTCTCTTTATTTTGTCATTATATATGAATCTCTTTTTTACAGAACCATTAGTAACATAAATGTTATGTTGAATTTCTTGTAGTCAAGACTTCCATCTCTTTCCTGCTTAGTATTGATTTTCGGACTTTTTATTGTTCCTAACAAGTGTAATCTTCCTTTATTTCAGTGTCAGTTTTTGAGTAGTTTCGAAAAAAGTATTTGAATCTCGCGAATCTTTCGACATTTGCTGATGTTTCACTTTGTGATGTTCAGTTCTGTTATCTTTCCATGTTACAGGTAGTTTTGATTTATCACAATAATTTTCATTGATTCATATCCCTTCTGTAATTTCTGTGCCTTAATGTAACGCTATGATTTACTGGGATTATTATTGTCTTTCATGTTTGAAATACATTTGATCATATCTGAATAAGATCATAATATAAAAATTTATGTGCTGTTCATTTCATTTGCAAGACAAATTGAATACATTTGTATTCGATAACAGTAGAACTGTTAGACACACATCTTCGAGATAGTTGAAGACAACTGAAAAACTAGTGGAAACTTTGCTAAGAATGGTTCCGATATCAAAGTTGTAGCGATTTTCGATTTCATATTTGTAACTATTTTTGTCTGTGAAATTTTAAAGTTCACAGAGCTGAGTTCGTATTTGTCACATGTTCATCAGATCGTACATTGCAAAAGGTTTTCATTCTCGCGGCTATTCACAGATTCTTACAGCGAATTGGTTGTACACAAACACCAATATACTTTTATGAGCTGGGGATGCATATGTGTGTTGAGTATGCATATTAATAATGTGTGCATTGGCACTTCGCAGTTCTCAAGTAAATATGTCGGTTTTAACCGATGTAACCAGTCAAGTTGTAAATTAGGTTGCTGCCTTTCTCTTGGCCTAGAGAGGTAGTATGTGTAGGATGCTCTTAATTTATTGAAGTTTTAGCAAGATTATTGTTTTACTTTAATATATTATCATCTTTAATTTGGTGCTGAGAAGTTTTGTCGTGAAGATTTGTTGAGAAAATAAAACAAATTTACAGTTGTACTAAAAAGTATTGTTGTTTTCTGTTTCTATTTCTGCTTCTACAGTTAAGATGCATGTTAGATATCATGCCTTGAATTATATTTCAGTTTAGTTTCTTACTTAAATTATGACGTGTTTTCAAGTAAATGGATAGTATGTAAAAGCACTGAAATGATGAGAAAACACGGAGTGAGTATGCAATCAAAATTGATATAATTCAAGGCATGATATGCGGCTTTTTACGAAATATACAATGACGCTTGTATGCAGCATGTACTGATGGTTTTCAGAAACTTAGAATAGTATATTTGATTCATGCGTAATCCAAATCATCATTTTCATGGCATACTTCAGTACTGCTGATCTCACTCCTGCTGAACTTCAGGATTTAGCATTTTTGCGTGCTCGCCGTTCTGGTATCAATGAGGATGTCGAAGTAATTTGTATTTTCTATTTACTTTCAATTTATTACTTGCATAAGGGAAAGCTTTTCAGTTCATTTATATATGAGTTTTCTTTTCAGGAAATTCGTTCAGAATTAGACGAAATCAATGCACAGCTAGCAACAATTGATATTCCTGACGAAGAGTTAGTTTTAAAATAAGTCAAATGTTTGCGTATGCAATTTTTGTTGCGTTTATTTCATTCCATTCGTATTTCACAATGAATTCATGAAGATGCATTTTAATTTAGATATAGTCCGAATGGAAGGCATATGTCTACAGCTCGAAAGAATTTTAATATGGATCCCAAAAAGGGCATGGAATATATGATTCAGCATAACCTCATTCGTAATTCACCACTCTCAGTTGCTGAATTCCTGTACAAAGGAGAAGGTAAGTTTTTTTAATTTTCGAATCTTTTGACTTTTTATTGTATAATATAATAAAATTCTTCAAGTTTGTTGCTCTTTGTATTATTTTTAGTTTATCCTAATTGAAATATGATCTAGAAATTTCTGAAATATGGATATTATCACCAAAAAAAAAATATTTTTTGACATTTTAATCCTATTTGATACTATTTAGGATTGAGAAAAAGTGCTGTTGGTGATTATTTGGGGGAAAATAATCCATTTAATTTGGAAGTGCTAGAAAAGTTCTGCGAACTGCATGATTTCACAGATCTCATTTTGGTGCAAGCTCTCAGGCAATTTTTTTGGTCATTTCGTTTACCCGGTGAATCACAGAAAATTGATCGCATGGTTAATGCATTTGCACGACGTTACTGTACAAACAATCCAGGAGTTTTTTCTAGTGTTGGTAAGCAAATGAAAAGCTTTGTGATATTGTAGCAGTTAGCATCCAAGTTATTATAATTTTCAAAGGTTGTTATTTTCAATGACTTACTTGTCAGTTCTTTTGTAGAAAGAAATGTTTTATTTTGAGACATAAATGGTAATTTTGTAAAGTGCTATTACAATTATAACTTTTGGTTTTCTTTTCATTATTAAACTTATGGATCAAAAAGCAGTTTGTGAATTAATGCAAACCAAGCAATACATTTGCTTAGTAAGCTTGCGATTGAATTTGACAATCATTTTTCAACTTCTCGGTTTCTGATAGCATAGCAGAAAAATAAATGCAAAGATTTTGCAGCTTTCGAATGCAATTTATTAAACTTTTTTCAGTAATAAATTCCTAAAAATTAGTTGTCTGCAGATACGTGCTACATATTGTGTTTTGCTATCGTAATGTTGAATACTGCACTCCATAATAGAAATGTGAAAACTCCTCTAACATTAGATGGTTTCATAACAATGTATCATGGTATCGATGAAGGAAGAGACGTTCCAAAAGAATTATTGGAAGTATGTGTTAAAAACTGTATTGATGTATAAATTACCCATGAAGTAGTAGGTCTGTAGTATTAGAGAACAATTTTTTGAATTTTTATATAACTGTGTTGCAGAACTGACGGAATTTTAAGAAGACTAAAATTTTCATGAGAAAAAAAATTTTTTAATAGAATAAAAGGTATTTAAAACTATTTTTTAAGACTATATATGAATCCATTCGGACTGAGCCTTTCCAGTTTCCAACAGATGATGGCGAATTTTACAATACTTTTTTCAACCCAGATCGTGAAGGGTGGTTGTTGAAACAAGGTGTGTTATATAAATATTGAGTTGGTAGTTTAATTTCTTCGCAGATATTGTCACATTCTGAATCTTTTTTTTTCAGCATCGTCACAGTTGGCTACAACACGTCCCTTTTTGAAATCATGGAAAAGGCGATGGTTCATTTTAGCGGAAAAATGCCTATATTATTTTGAGCATACAACAGTAAGATTTTATGTTGTTTATTGCTTGTATTTCTGAGCTTCAGAAAACTGCTTCTTGTGAGATTTTTTAGTTTCTCTGTATATAATAACTTCAATTTTATTGTGTAGTTTACTCCGTTCAATTTTTTGTCTCCATCTGTACACGGGAACGTTTTTCTCAAACAAAAAAGGTATGAATACAAAAACATGCTTAATATGATTTATTGAAGGCTAAAGAACCACGTGGAATTATACCTTTAGAAAATGTTCGTGTTCGTCCGGTTGAAGAAAAAGGCAGGCCATACTGTTTTGAAATTTACAGTGACAGCAGTGAGGTTTGTAATTATTAGTAGAGAAAAATGTTGAAATATTTGCGATAAAAATAAATATAGAAGTTTCTAACTTAATAGTCATTCAAAGTTTCTTCAAAATGAGCCACATTTCATGTAAGAAGTTACTTTCAGATAATTAAAGCTTGTAAAACTGAACCTGATGGTAGAGTAGTTGTTGGACGACATACATCTTACAAAATGTGTGCATTTTCACAAGAAGAGATGAATCAGTGGATAAATGCCATTGAGTAAGTTGACTATCTTCATATTCAGATCTAAATGCATCTGAATTATGTAATTTCAAGAAAGGTTTTTGTTCCTTCATTCGGATTTCCATTTCTTGGGGGAATATTAAATGTTCTAATTCCTTCTTCTTATAGAATGGGCAGTGAATTAGACAATTAATAATGCACATTCATTCTCAGAATATGTTTACTTTATTGATTAAAGACGCTCTTGAACTTTTATTGTTCAGTATCTCAGTATTTTTGTGCATTCCAAAAAATGCAATATCTACTTAAATCATTTTTTCAGGCGATCGATAAATTACGATCCATTTTATCAGATGCTGCAACTTAAGAAAATGAAATTGAAAAATAAAACCTAAAATTATTTGTGGCATAATTTTTGGTTTGTATTCAGAAAATTAAATGGTCGATATACGTAGTGTCAGGTACATATGTATTATTGTTTATGTTTTCGAATGGAAATTTAGGGACGTCAGCTATGGTCAACTGTGTTTCTATTCATTAATATTAATGAGCATCTGTGAAAGTCTGTAGTAAAGGAAATCAGTTTACTGCTTGTAAGTCTATGCTACTGTTTAGCCGTAAACAAATCCTACTATTCTCTTACAGGAATAGTACGGTGTATGAGCTGTTTTTGGATATCTCTGATAACCAACACCTTAACTCTGTTTATCTCTTTAGGTCATAGTAGCATATATTTGTAAATTTTGCATTATTTATAGGCAATGTATATAAAGTATGATGTTGCTGAAATATAATTTTGTCCTATTGACGGGTCCTGCTTTAGATTTAGTAAAATAAAGCCAGAATTAAGACCGAAACTCCAAAAAACTCCTTTTTATTTTCATATGATGTGATCTTAATTGTACTCATAATTCTTTCTATCGAAGATTTCACAGCTTTGAATGTTCATTCCATAATTGTCGTTCTTTGTCTGTGCGAAATATTCAAAGCATAATTGTGCTGCAGTTTGCATCTGTTATTTTATCTTAAGTGCATAATTTTTTTTGCGTGTCGAACTTGTTTTATTGTAGTCTGATGATAAAGACATTTCGATATATGCATATGTACGTCTACACCGTTATGTTCTTTCAGTTTTGTGTTTTTTGTGTGGGTGCTAGTATTTGAAAATCTGAGAGAAGGTACAGTAATAAATCATAACTTTAACACATTTATCACCACAATTATCTTTAAAGGCATCAAAACCAGCTTGTGATTTTTTCGTTACTTTGCTTGAGCTACCTGAATATTGCTTATGAGTGTGAGGTAATGACGGAATATTTCCAAGATAATTCCTTTTTAAATTGCCTAAACCATGTATTCTTTAAATAAATATCTCGAGATCCATAAAATTCTCAAGATATTAGGGTGATTCAAGTAATTCGTTAGCAGGAAAACATTCAAGATGCATTAATCGAAAGCAATAAAACATTTGAAAAAGATGCTGGAGAAGCTTTTCAGAAAATGGTATCATTTATAACAAAATATTTCCATTGCTCAGTTACCAAGTATGTATTTCTTCGAGAGTAAGCCATAAAGTGTTTAAATTATTACAAAAACATTAGAAGTCTATTTTTAACAGTAACAGAGTGAAATGGAGATAACAATGTATCACTCAGATAAGTGGAACAGAATTTCCTGTTTACATTGCAAAAGTAACCCACATTTACTTTTGCTTACTACTACATGGCATTGCTTCTGCATCAGTTAGATTCAACTCAGCGAGAAGTGCTTTGAAATCACAAAATTCATGTGTCCAACTTTCACTGCTACCATCCTCACCTTCCCTATCTCTAACGAGGTTTGCTATATATAAGTCGCACATCCCACATACCAACCGATTTATCAATTCCTTTTTAATATAATCATTTACTGGATCCTCTTTCTTTCTAAATTCTTTTGACTCCTACAAAAAAAGCAAAGTTACTAGATATAGAATCCTGGTAATCTATGCAAGTAAAGCAACTTTCCCCGAAATCAGATTAAACATATTATCTGTAATGTGTAAAATCGACGATCAAGTTATCAAAAGTATTAGACAAACCCTGATTAGATTCCGCAATTCCTGCAAGCGATGTTTTGCGTTCAGTAAATAATACGTCTCTATTACCGAGCGTAGAATTCTAATCGCACATCTTACATGACTTACGTCCGGATTTCTGAGGATCTTGCATACTGTTTTGATATGGATTCGGTCAGTTATTTTAAGAACTTGGTTGTATGACCACTTTTCATTTAGCAACTCTAAAGTGGTACAAGCCAACTTCTTATACGCATAAGAGCCCTAAAAGCTTTTTTATTTAAATCTTCATTTTACTAGAGGTATAAATTTGGTGAAATACATGTACGTTAATGGCATCAAGATTAGTAATGCAAAATACAGTGCATTTTCATATGGCCGATCCGTAACAAGTTTAAGCTTTTTCTCTCACTACAGAAATTGAAACCAACAAATTACATCCGTGAAAAAATGTGTCTTTTTTAAGAAGGCTGTCCTGTCAAATAATATTTTTGGAGATATTACATCTAATAATTCCTGTTAAATGACTCAGTATATATATA
>UYYF01004708.1:0-22933 GCA_900618365.1 Thelazia callipaeda
ATATATATATATGAAATCAAACATAAAATTTGTTTATTCATTTAAATGTGCCTGATTTCTCTGTTTTTCAGTTTACCTGCCTATACTCCAAACTTGTTGGACATGAAGATCATCAAGTACGCCATGAATTACTTAGTCTTTTCTATATTGTTTATAAACAGTGTTCAAATACTATTGCTCCATTAATTGAAGATATCATGATTGATCTAATTCAAATTCTAATAACTGATCCGTATGACGTGTGAGTTTACGTATTCATTGAACCATTCACATGATATAGTTGACTTTAAAATGAATCCAGTTCACTATAATGACTATTCATTTAGCCTGTCCTGTTATTTCCAAAATTGTATGCTCTAATCTGTGCAGTTTGTGCAGGAAAGAGGAAAAACGAATCGTTTGTGACAGGACTTAGAATATACTTGGTTACAAACTTCTGTGGTTAAATTTTTATTTGTGCTCATTTGCAGTATTGGTTTACTTTCACGAAGAGTCCATAATTATTTGATGCTAACGATGAATGAGAAATATATGGATTGCCTGAAATACCGCTTGCATATGTTATCTGTTAAAATACCTAGAGAAGCCACTGTAAAAGGAGATGTTGAAAAATGCTTAAAACAGGTATTACAGAAATGGCATATTGTTTGTAGATCAGCAATATAAGTTTTTTCAAAGTCTTGTTTGATGCACTAGAGTCTTACGTACTCTGACTAATGGTCACAGTTAAAAACACTACTGTATTGACTTCTTAAATGTAAAAGATTTGTCTTTCAGTCTTTTTGAAACTCCTTAGAATACAAACTAAATGGTCGTGAGTAAACTTTCAGTTGCTAGGTGTGTTAATCAATATGAATTCTCTACGCGGTAGTTTCTTGTTGGTTGGAGAAACGGCAGAGTTGTTGATTGTTGCTCTCTCATCCTGTCTTCAGCTAAATATCAGACGAGTTAGTTTGAATCGTGAAGTCATCGAGGCAGCTGACATTTTTAGTGAGTTGTATTATTCATTTCCATGACAAACAGTTTAAGTTATAGTAATTTTTCATATAAATAATGAGTTTCATGACAAATGTGATGTATTTTATCGTTCACCTCATCATATTTAGATCGATAGTAAAAATTTCAGTCTTTGAGTAAAAATTGAACTGTATATAGCGTTTTCGGACACTAATTTGTTCTGAGCTGCTCCCATAGAGTATTCAGATAAAATTCTTTGAAATAACAGGTTTGTTGGATGACCTTCCACTTTCACTTGATACCAGAAAGGGAACTGTCGCTGAGATTGCTATACAGTTGATCAAAAATGAACAAGCTCATGCAAGTCATTTTAATTTGTTTTGAGCTTCGTCTCTAT
This sequence comes from Thelazia callipaeda, assembly GCA_900618365.1. Taxonomy (NCBI): domain Eukaryota; kingdom Metazoa; phylum Nematoda; class Chromadorea; order Rhabditida; family Thelaziidae; genus Thelazia; species Thelazia callipaeda. The sequence continues at coordinate 1,355 of UYYF01004708.1, forward strand.
ATTAAAATGTCTTGTAGAGTTTTTTCAAGTTTCCGACGTTTTTCAAAATTTTTTTTTAGGATTCTATTTACATTTTTTCAACAAGACATTTTAATAGTCATCATTTTGCATCATCATTGATTTTATAGAGGATATTTTTTGGTAAGATGGATGACAGCCAGGACTTTAATTAAAATATTCGATATCTAAAGCATTATGATCCAGTTCTTGATGTTTAGGTATTGTTAGATTGTATTTCTGCTATTGTTGCAAACTCTGAACGATCAGAAACGTTATCAGGTTGCTATCACCTTGCTGCTTACTTTTTACAAGCATTTTCTACTACTGTTATGGATTCACCAGAAAAATTTATCGATACTCTTCAAGTCTTAGTCGAGCAGTCAGTAGCACTGTTGCAAAAAATTGATATACATCCTTCATCAAGAGATGATTTCATCGAAGGTAGCATTCAAAACATTTTAATAAAAACATGATAGCAAATTAAAACATTAATTCAGCGTGGGCTTATAACCTGAGTTAGTATAGTTTTAATACAAACTGCAGATGACAACTATGAGCAGTGTGCTGAGAGTTGTTTAGCTACTATATTACTTTCATTCTGTGCAGCTGCCTTCACTTGTACTCCTTCTATTTTCGTCTGTCAAAAGGTTGGTTTTTTGATTTCCAGTCAGATATGAAAGCAGTCATCAAAATACAAAATTTTCGTGCCTGGGAATTCGGAATAGTCATTATTAAGCAGTATGTCCGGAGTTTTTTAGAATCTGGTTTGAAAAAGTTTGCTTAAAATGTCTAGTACGACTGAAAGAACGATGCATTCTCCAAAAATATCGTTTGCACATATTTAAATAGCCGTTATCAGAAGGATTCTCATGAAATTATTTTTTGATTTATATTGCTCAGTTGCAGTTAATGATTCAGTCTTTGTTTGAAATATTCAAATGGACAGGATCATCATATTCGGTATGTGCAGAAAGTGCTGAATATGCGTTGAAAGCCGCTGTTTTGGTTTGTTTTACTTCATTTAATTAATCACCTTGTCGCTACATAAGAATATTTGCTGACATAATGACATTATTTCTTGTGCTGATCAGACGCACAATAGATTTTTAGCTCCTGGAAATTTTTTTATGGCAAAATATTTTCTGGTTTTTGACTTTCATTACTGCAGTATATATTTCTTTCGTATAAATTGCTGCTACATAAATATTTACAGTAGAGTTTTGGTATCTTCAAACTTTTCACTAATTCGGTTTTTTCTTATTTAGGAAGAATGAAAAGAAGTAAAGTATTTAAATTAAGATCCATGACTTTTTAGGCTGCAAGAGAAGTAAATATATCATCATTATGTCTAACTTATGCAAAATACTTGTTACCGAAGGTAGCAATTTGCTGTAGAACTTATGATAACAATCTTCGTGCCCCTTGTGTTCTTTCTTCACTACTCGATCATTGTGATAGTTGTCATTTATTTGACAGCGCTAATCATGCTGTTCAAGAACTTTTAGGAGTAGTTGATTCAGGTTCACAGGTATTTAATGCCAAATTTACAATTCTGCTTTTGCGTATGTTATGATGCGTACATGTGTGAAGAATTTATTTAGAAGTGGCTGATTTTGATTCTAAAAGCGTTGCTAAGTTTTCAAAAGGCTGTTGGAATATGGTTTTCTGATGTTAAGCCTGAAGAAGTGCAGTTTAATCAAGATAATGTAGATGAAAAAGCTGTGAAACCTGATTTCGTTGAATCTGTGAACACTGTTTCAAAACGGTATTTTAACTCAGGTTTTAACGGTTTTGTAATTATCTTTTGGCATTAATAATATGACTGTTTCAAATTCTCCTAGTTACATCATTCTGTAAAATTTGCAAACCTTAAATTTCCGATACTTGCAGAACTCAGCATCTTTTATTCTGTTCTCATATTCGAATTCGCATTTTGGTTCTAAAAATTTTGGATTCATGTATGAAAAACTTGCGACATTTTCCGGATGATCATCTCCCCATGATTCATCATAATTGGCCTGCAATTTTAGACTGTCTCGTGAACGAAGATTTCAGTTTACGAGTGGAGGCATTCAAAGTTATTTTTGTTCATCTCTCGCCTCCTATTACAGATCCAAATTCTGTAGGAGGGCATTAAAAGTACTGTATGTAAGATATATAAGCAGTGCACTGCAAGTGCTTTAGACTTGCAGTGCACTGCTTATATATCTAATGAAATTACCAATGATGGTACTTTCATTATGAACATCATAATGAAAGTACCATCATTGGTAATTTCATTATGATGTTCATATTAGTAACAAATGTTCATATTAGTAACAACAGTAATAATAGTATATGTCAATAGTAATAAAGTTCTAGTTGCTTAAATCTTTTTAACCATATAATTTAATTTCTGTACTCTACAATTTTTATGTGGAAGTAACAATGAAGTTGTTTATTGAGTAATTATTCTCTATGAAGACCAGTATTTATGAAGAGTTCAATCTTTCATAATTATACTTATCCGCTTAATAACCATTTTTTGTTATATTCTTGCTCAAAAATACAATTTGTCAGTTGTTCTAGTTTCTAGGTCCTTCGGACAATGTGCGAAATATCTGGTAGTTTTTGCTATCGCCGTATTATTCCATCCGTATGGCCATCAGTTCGAGAATTTATGATTTGTCAAGGTGCTAAAAGTGTCAATGCGCAGAGAGCCTATTTGTATTCTTCTACTTATAAGTATCAGGAAGTTGTTTTGGAAAAGTAAGTTCAAAAATTTTTTAAAACTTTCTGTGGGATGTAGTGCACTTGTGTTCCAATGTAAGAGATTAGCTAGAAAGATAGCAAAAAGTGTTGAAGTATCTAAATCGCCTTTTTCTTTATGAATGAGATTTTAACAAACAAAAAGTTTTCTAGCTGTAATATCTGTTGGTTTGTTTGATTTTTAACTCTTTTTGTTGAATCAGTTATTGTGATGCTGTTATGTCATAATTTGGTGAAATATTCCTAGTTTGGGCGTTATTTTTCGTCATATTGAACCAAATGAAGTCGACTGGAAAAGTGTTATGATGTTAGCTTCAGTATACTGTGATGATGCACAACCTGAAAAATTGAAGCATGCTGCTGAGAGTCTGCTTTCTCTTTGTGAAGAAGAACTCCATGAGAACGTGTAGTCGAAAAAGTGATCAGCATATTTTGTTTCTTTTACATGAGTATTGTAAGAATTTTTTCTCACAAATCGCTCCATAAAATTGTTTAATTACCTTGAAATTTTTTTCTCTCATTTCGAAAATTGTGTTCTCAATACTTGATTAGTATTTTCTAGAAAAGGTTGTATGATAAAATATTCACTTTATCACTAATGTTTCTTCATTTGATCGCTCTCAGAAAGTCAGGATTCGCTCAATATCAATTTATGTGCTATTGAAATGTCCCTCCGAATTTTAGTCTTTTGAAATATTATGGTTGAGGATGTCATTCCATCAGAAAACAAGTATTTTCGAAATCATTTTCTTAAGACATAGTTGTTGAATGTTATAATGCGAAAAGTCTGCAAGCAATTGGTCGTTCTTTTCTTTCAATTATTTCAAATATAATGTCAAGATGAGGCATAGTAGGCTGGGGACGAGAGATTGAGTCTTTGCAAATGTATATTTTCAGTAGTGAGGAATTAAATATATTGTGGGAGATTGGATTATCTAGACGAATTCGATAAAGTCCTGTGTTAACGGTTACATTTCATTGTTGACCCTGTTAAAAGTTGTATGACATCCTAACTTTCATCTAAGTTATGCATGATTTGGGACCTTATAGGACGTGAGTTGTGTGAAATTAGAACTTATTCTGTCTTCATAACCTGTTCAGGTTTAATATTGTTCTTTTCATATTCCGTGTGACGATAAGAATTTTCAAATACTTTTGTGTGTGAGGCTTTATTTTGTGATGTCATTGTATAGATTCCCAAATTTGGTTCAGTTTCATCTGCTGCGCTTGATGCTGTGATCCTCTCTATCAGAACGCGATTTGAAGAAAGAATCAATCATTTTTTCTTATTTTATTTCAATTATAGTTTCTGCTCCTCATTGTTAGGGAATAATTGATAATTTATGGCTGTTTATCCAAAACTGCAAATCATAACCGGTTTTTCCTGATTAGTTTAAAATCTCATATTAAGAACGTTATTCGGAAATCAAAATTTCAGAAAGCAGTCTCATATTTAGATCATATCGCGGTGAATGAGGCAGACATTAAATCGAAACAAATTGAAATCGTACATGGCGTTGTTAACTAGGAAAGCCTTGTACGAGTGTATTTTAATATTTTCATTTGCTAAAACGTACTAGTAACTAAAATTTCTTCACAGTTCAGATATTATAAGGAACAAAATACTTGCGATTGTATGTTTAATTATATTCGGATTTCTTCAACAACTAAATCATCTATTTTTGAAAGTGCGAAAACAAGAACATTAGTTAAACACTGTGAAACAGCCTATTTCATAGGTTGTGTCTGTGATTTCTGATTTTTGGTCAGTTACTGTATCTACCGATGAGTGGAATGGAAATGTTAGCTGACTGAAGGTAAGCAACATTAGAACTTAGATCCTTCTTTTCCCTAGTTAAATTTTTACATCCAAAGTATCGACATGCAGGGGCCGAACAGATAACCTTTCTTAACTTATTTCTTATATAAGTAAAGATGAAATTCTGAATTTAGCCTTCGCCATTTGTTGCGAATACATTGGGAAAGATGTTTAAAAGCATACATTCACCATTTTTGCAGTACTATGAATAACATGATAAGGAATTTAAAAGTGGTAATCAATACTCTATTTTTTTACTTTCTGGTCAAGTCACGCAATCAGATAGCTGAAATTAAAATACAGACAATTTTCATGCAGACATATTCGTAAACATCAATAATAGTTTGTTCCAATCAGATGTTCATTTCAGAAAATTTAGTACTTCAAGATAACTATACTATGGAAAATAAGTAAGCACTATTTCATTTTTTATTGTATTGTTATTTTGCTCCAAAGCTTCGTTTTTAATGATACGAACATTTGCCTTCATTGATGTAACGATTTTTACTTTTAATTAATACATGTGCAGTATTTCATTATATGGCGTTTTGAACTATAAAGTGCCCTGTTCTAATACTGATCCCCAGCAATAATGTCAGTAGCAGAAACGTTCGAAGTATTTATTATTTTAAAAAAATTGCTTGGTAATCATTATGAATTCCGAAGAGAAGGAAAAAAATAGTGCAGTTAGCGATGAAAAATTACAAGCTGGTCAGTATCCAGTAGAACCGATTACTACATACCACATCTTCACATAATATCTACAGACTATGCACCGTATCTACTCGTCACATTCACATACTATCCACCAAATCTACACATCACATCGACAAACTATGCACCACAGTGAATTCATGAAAACATTATTCAACATCAAGAACTAAATGAAAATTTTGGGAGTTATATGATTATCTCTAGTATTCACTGATTTTAGTACTATCCACTGCAATTTCATTTGTTTATTTCTGCCTCAGATGAATATCCTTCTGTGGATAGCGTTACACAAACAATAAGAAGCTCATTAAATGTGATCAAAAATGGAGAACGACGGACTTTTTGTGCTTTGCTTCATTTGTGATTGTAATTATTTGATAAGAATGATCTTATTGCCTTGACATGGAAGATTAAATCAGTAAATTGTACGGGAATATATCATCTCTACCTTGATATAAACATTTTCGAAAAAATAATAGCCGACAAAATCAATATAATCTGGATCCGTTAGCTGTAATAAAATGTTTAATACATACGAAACATCGAATAATCTTATTGCCTCAATAACAAAAACTGAAGAAATGAATCGCACAGTGCTTAGAGAATTCGTACGTAATGCATCAACTAAATTACTCATACAACGTATGAGACCTATTTTTTCATGTTGGCTTCGATACAATTTTACAAAAGCGTTTGTTTTATAATTCAAATTTTTATCTCATGAAATGTAATCTTTTTGGTAGATGAATGATGTAGGTAGGACATTGGGTTCGGTGTAACTTATGACCCTTCTATATGCTTTATGGACTGTCATGAACAAGTTAATTTCATTGATTGTGAGAACAACGTATGAGCTTATCGCTAGAACGTATTGCTGGATGAGATGGAACTTGCAGAAAAGTGATATTTTTTGAGATAATCAATAAAGAAAACTAACAATGGGACGATCATTAACGAAAAATGATCAAGCTAGGTGTGTTATTATTATGGCCAAGATTGGTTTATTTCTTCTCATTCAATAGGTTTTCTAATTCTCGTCTTCAGTAATTTCCGGAGATTTTGTTCAGAAGTTTTGTTATCTCCCTGTTCTTCTCAATTTTAACTTTTCTACCAGAAGCTTTTTCTTCATATTTTTGTCAGGTGATAATGCTCCCCTCGAAAACTCTTTTTTTTCATAATAGCGGTAAGGACTTGGTGTTCTTTGCACTAATAAAATTGATTGAATTATAGAATTATAATTGATAGGCTGCAATATGCTAAAAGCACTTATGCCACGTCATTAATAGTTCGTTTTGTGTTGTAGAGCTCAGTCGGCTTATTTACTGCGTAAGGTGCACGGTCGTGGAATTATGAAGCAGCTTACGGCTACTGAGAAACGGAGACGAATGATTGAGGCTGGATCGAAATATGCGTGAGCATATAAATTAATTTCATATTCTATCCAATCCTTTCAAGATACAAAAGTAGCATGCCTGAAGTTTTGTTGAGATATGCTGAATTGATAGCGTATGTTTGACCATTAAAACTAGCACAAGTATAAAACCAAGCAACCATAATTCATGAACAAAGTTACTTGAGAACGCGTTTGCAAAGTTTGAAAAAAATTGGTCTGAAAGCAGGGCATACCACAAATTACCTAAAAGATTTTCTTTAGGGCCTTGAATCGTGAAAATGCTCCCGTGAAGTGCAGTAGAAGTGTTAATTGTGCTAGCGCAGCGAGTAACATGAAAGACAATGTTGTAGTTACTGCTGTAATGTTTTCACTCTTATAAAGAAACACGGTGATTGGTAAACTAAGCTGAACATAATATTAGTTCACATTCGTCTTTCATTTATTTGTTAAGTATCTTCGTGGCTGTATTGCGAAATTTTTAAGACTTCAAGTGCAAACGATAAAATGAAGTTTCGTAATGCAGCTACTCCTACTCTTTCTACAATAAATGAAACTTTTGTACGCGATGATGCGGCTTTGAAGAGTATTTTAAATAAATGTATGCCTTGTTCATTTACGAGACGAGCGTCTATTTATGTAAGTCCCTTTTTGCTGCAGTTAGTGAAATTTTTTGACGTATTGATGAATGGTATGACTTCAGCTATCTTTATAGAATAATTGGCCTGAAATATTAGATTCTAGAATATTTAGTTTTCGCTACTTGCATATGATTCCAATTTTGTGGCTTCATGTTTGCTAGTTACGAAAGCCTCAGTTTTTTGTACTTGAATTGGACTATTATTGCATTATATTCTACTGTTACCATGGGTTTTTTAAGCGGAATCGTGAGAGGCCATCACTTTTTCCAAACGGAATCAATCCTTTGGATGTAGCAGCTGCCAAATTTGCAAAATCTGGATCATTGGGATCGTGCGACACTCGATTACTTACTTCAGCACCCATTTCTTCAAGGGAAAAAGATGTATCCATGTCGGCGACATTGTGTTCTGTAATGGGCGGGCTGAAAAAAACACCTTTAAGTCTTCTTCCTGACATCATTTTTTTTTATTGGCTTATAAAGATAGAAGTTGTGCAAGTAACACAAATTATAATGAATGCAAGAGCTGTGTTGATTACGCTGTTGCCATTTTTCAGGGTAAAACTGTTGTTGATTACACTGTTGCCATTTTTCAGGGTAAAACTGTTCGGTTTGATGAAAGCATTAGTTTTCAAAGTCCGAAGAACTGCACGCAGACTTTTCCAGAGCATGTTGATAAAACGAGTTTCGAATCTACTGTAGGTTTTAGACGTAAAAGTTGCGGTTTCACTCTTTTTATATCATGTGTTTGTTCTAGGATAAAGTGATTTTGGATTTGACGCAGAATTTCGACGATATGTTGAAGAAGATAAGAGGTTTATCAGCTTGTGTTTTCAACAATTTGGCAAAAGCTGTGCATCAAGTCGCTGTTGAGAAGTCTATGTAAGTTTTAAATAATTTTTCAAATTGCTTTTAAAAGGCAATGTCAAGTATTTCTCATTTCTAAGAATTGTTATTTTTAAATGGTAGCAATGAAATAAAATTTCTTATTTCTTTCAAGCAGTATAACAATTGTGATTAAAGTTGTGGTGAGCAGTTTATATTTGTAGTCTGAGTATTCAGATAAATGCTAAGTTAAAAGGAAGCACTGAATATGAAAGATGGAGTTTCGGAAAAATTTCAGGATGCCTTGCGAAGGACATAAAATTCTGTCGGATTCATCAGATGTTTCAACGTTAAATGATAAAAATTGCTTGATGTCAGAAAAGTGCACAACTGATTTAAAACAAGACTGCATCGCATTAAAGACGACACGTATGAAGTAAGAAAATCAAAGTCTGAAAAGTCCTTCCATGATTTAACGTTTCAACTTCAATGGGATTGTTTTATTGACAGTTTAAAAATTGATAGGTTAGAGTTGAATATAAAGATGATGTAATATACTCTCATTGTATGTATAATTAAATCTATGACAAGTAATGGACTACAGTGTAAATATTGTATTGTATTGCAGTCAAATAAAATATACAATGAAACAGTCACAGGGATAACTCCGAATTTGAACAATAAAAGTGAGTACGGGAATCGTCAATTATGTATATGAACTTGAAATATCGTTCATCAGTATCAAATTAATAGAAGCTTTATATATGAACTTGAAATATCGTTCATCAGCATCAAATTAATAGAAGCTTTATTGGTAACAAATAAATTTAGGAATTTTCTGTTCTTTAATAATTTCAACTGGAGTTGTATGTGCGATGATAAACTGTCATACCAGAACCTGAACGGCTGATAATTCTTAAATGCACATCAGCAATATTATTAATATTAGATTCATTTCCGCATAGTCAGGATTTCTTCTGTGTTCTTCGCAAAAATTGTGAGATCGAAAAAAGCCCGTTGATGAAGAATATGGCTCATGCAAAGAAAGCAAAAATTCTTGATTGTAATAATATAAGTATCCTTTTTCATTATGAAATCGTGAACTAATTATAACCTTTGCTTGGAGAAGCTCAAAGTGAAACTGGAAGATAGAGTTCGTATTCATAAGACTGGAAGGTAATTGTGTGTCGAAATTCATAATAGTAAGGTTGGAAAGTCCACGAGGTCTGTTACATACATAATATTTCGCCACTACCTACATAGTTCAGCCGATAGTTATGCTACTGTGATTGGGCTTTGTCCTGTGTTGTAATAGTGTAACCTTAGTATTTGATTAATGATGTTCGCCTTAGCTTTATTTAAATCTTAGTGGAAACCTGTTGACTCTTGAGAACGTGCCAAGATATTATTGGCATTGGCCTTGTTTCATTTCCTTATGTAATTACTCATTTGTTTTGTGACTAGGGACAGATGCAAATTGTAAATCGCTATTGGATATAGACAATGATTGCGGATGCATGTGAATATTTTTGTTGAACAATCTTTGTCCAAGAACAATGTGCTAATATTTTTACCACATTTGGTTTTACAACGTTCGCTGACGCGAAGTAAAATAACTGAACGAAGAAAGCTGCTTAGCAATCACTTATTGGTTCCTTGTTTGGTTGAGATATTCTGTTCTTCAAAATCTTTTGCAGTGGAGATATGTAACTGACATGCTTGGGTTGGAAAGAAAATGGTAGTAAATCAATATTCCCAGTTTTTATATGAATTATTCTATTAAAATTGGGCTAGGCGACCAACGTGTACACGAATTATACAGACTCAATTCAGCATAGTAAGGAACTGAATAGATCTGCGAAATCGAAATGCTAATTTACGATAACCCATTTAGAACAGAACCTATTGGAACTGCTTTATGACGTGTAGTTAGTCCTGAACACTTTGAACATTTCTAACTGCAAAACAGTATTTCGCGGCTGGCTGATGTATCCAAAGCCGTGCTAGCGTTGGCGAAGCATTATTAAGTATTTAACTTTGTGTTTATTTCTTATTTTGAGCAACAGTCGTAGGGACAGCATTTCCTTTGCGCTGTTGCTGATAATTTCGCTTTTCAGAAGCTACAGGATTTGCAGGAGAAATACAATAGGTTAATAGTATGGTCATTGGAACTTCGCCACAGGTTCGCTCTTTTGTATCTGTAGAATATCTTTTCTCTTTTGTCTTGAGTTTCGTTTTATTTGCAGTTTCTTTCTATTTTTATGGAGCAGTCTTTCTCGTAATTGGGCAAATCCAGCTTTTTGCTATTTAAAAATATTTGGTTTTTTTTTTCTTTTTTTAGCAAATGCTCTAACAACTTTTATCTTGTGTATCGATTTTATCGAAAATTAGAAATTTTGAACAAGTTGTCATTACTTCTTGTGGAACTAGGCAAAGAATATGCATGTATTATGAAAGAAGTTATACGTTAATAACACAGTACATTTTTTTAAAGACCTATAACTGGCATAAAAATTCGATTAACATTATGTGACAAATTTTTTCATCAGAATATTATCAATACAGTTTTATTAAGAAGTAGATCTGTAGTTTGATCCAGTCTGTTGGCACATAATTTTCTCATAAAAGTTTTTGCTACTGCTTGTCAAGATATTTTCAGGAGAAGTTAGATGATGTAGATAGTTATCTCGCAAAACAAGATGGGATGATTATACGAGAAAAAGATCCACATATGTGTCATCATGGGACACGTCAAAAATGTACTTATTGTTTACCACTGGATGTACGTGTTTACGAAAAATTTTATTCTGATTTGATTGTAAATTTGAATCAATTCATCACTCAGTTTTCGTCAGCCTATTCGATCTTATTTCTTCAGAAAAATTATATCATCGGTCAAAAAACGTCTTTTAACTGTATTCGTTTTTCATAATATACAAAACCGTGTCTCAGCCCCTCAAAATCCTTCACTGCCACTATTCAAGTCGTAAAAAACTTATTTTCTGTGCAAAGTTTTAGCCTTACGATGAGGAATATTTAAAAAAGAAAGATATAAAACATATGTCTTTCCATGCATACGTGCGTAAATTGACAGCTAGTCATGGCAAAGGAACGCAACTGAAAAAACCGTTGGAAAATATTGTATGTTCATTGAAATTAGATTGTCCATGTCATAAACCCTATCCGCTGGGAATCTGTAGCAAATGTCGACCTCCGGTAGTAACGCTAAATCGACAGGTATGTTCCTAGTAGTATTGATAACTGTTATTGCATGGTTTACTTGATTTGCAGAAGTGGTTTATATTTAAAGTAGGAGATGGTATGCAGTCATTCTTTTGTGATGAAGGATTTTTATCTAGTCTCAGAAATTTTCAATGTATCGTTAAAAGTTGAAGTTGACTGAAGGATTTTTAGAAGTTTCATTAAGGCTTTTTATAAAAATATCACTCATTTTATTTTTTATAGCGTTTCCGACACGTCGACAATATATCTATTGAAAATGAAGAAGTTGTTAATCGTTTCCTTGCATTCTGGCGTAAAACTGGTCGCCAAAGATTAGGTTTTATGATTGGTCGATACGAACCTTTCCAAGAAATTCCGCTTGGTATCAAAGCAACAGTTGCTGCCATTTATGAGCCTCCACAAGTTTTTGTTTTCTATCTTGTTATGTAGATTAATTGCTTTTTTGTAGTATATCATTTTGTTACGAATAAATTTAATCTGTTTCAGACTTGCTCGGCTGATGCAGTCAGTTTAGAGCCTGATCTACAAGAAGGAATAGTAGATGAGCTTTGTTCGTACCTTAATTTAAAACGTGTTGGTTGGATTTTTACTGATTTGTGGTCTGCAGATTCAACTAAAGGCACGGTCCATTGTACAAGACACAAAGTTATTATCTTTTGACCATTTTTTAATTGTTTTTGATGGCATAAAACTTGTGATAAAAGTCATCCATTTCATTATAGGACTCGTTTTATCTAACTGCAAAAGAGTGCATCACAGCGGGTTGGTTACAGAACAAACATCCTAATATCACAGTATTTTGTGGTGATGGCTATTTTGGTTCAAAATTTACCACAGTTGTTGCTTCAGGTGCGATTTTTGAGGGATAGCATGAATTAAACATTTTGTCAAGTCAAATGAATGTTTTGATGTAAGAATGTGCTTGGGTCATTTTATTGTTTTCAGCTATTGTAAATCAGCTGTGACCATCCTAAGAGTTTTTCAAAGCTTAATGAATACGAATTTTCACAATATATATTTATTTATATTATATATACATAAAGAGGGAGAGAAGTTTTAAATTTCTAATCAGTAATTATTTGTGTGAGATTCCGAAATTTTATTGCATCAGGAAGTAGTAGCACAAGTTTCAAAATCTTTGCTGAATTGATCAGTCAGTTTCAATCATATTCAGCAAGTAACTTGATTGGAAGTAATCGAATTTTCTTGCTACCGTATTTGAGGTAACGAATGGAACCAAATTGATTTCACTGGCTATCAAGTTTCTAATCAGTGTGCAGCTCTAGTTGAAGCCAATGTTCTTTGTCCAACATCCCATCCTGAATTGGCTTACTTACGAAAATTGCCACTAACTTCTTCACATTATATTACTGATGTCCATTATATGGTATGTCAAATGAAACATGATCGAATGGCTTTGTTCTGAAGTTGGGCATGATTTTTTTCAAGAATTTATTCAGGAATTTCTTCTTTGTCTGAAAATATTTTGGTTTTACGTATTTCCTATAATAAAGATTTTGTCGAAATTCCTTCTGTTGATTTCTATTCCCATTTATTAACTTTGATAATTTCAGATGTCTTCATTATTTTTTTATATCACATATTGTTACGGAACATAATTGTGCGCAAATTCAGGAGAAAAATGAATATGGTGTTGAAACTATTAAAAATGGAAGGCCGATGCCTGTTGAGTACTTGCTTGTTGATGTTCCAGCAGGGATGCCAAAGGAGCCTCACGCCACTTTTAATATTTCTAAAAAGTGTTATTTCCCCACTGAAAACCGTTCTATAATTGGTGAATTACAGGTGAATGATATAGTGAATTTCTTCTTTGCCTCAAAATATTCTGATTTTTGCGTACTTCGTATAATAAAGATTTCGTCGAAATTCCTTACTTTTGTCGATTTCTATCCTCATTTATTAGATTTGGTAATTTCAGATGTATTCATTTTATTTTGTTTATAACACGTTCTGTTACGAAACATAGTTGTGCGCAAATTTGCTAAAGAATATCATTTTTTTGAATAATGATTTTCTCAAATCATTGTAGCTGCTTTTCCATCTTTTAGTGATTGTTGTTTAGGATCCCAAAGCTATCGGGCGATACATATCAGAATTTTCTACCAATCAGTTTCTGGAACTGGCTACGAACTTTCATTTTCTCCTTTTCCTTTTTAGTAATGATGTCGTCAAATTTTCTAAGGTGAGGTGATAATGTTGATGCTCAGATCGAGATGGAGATTAGTGTATCGAAATGTTAATGTAATGAAAGAATGTGGAATTCTCACAACACGTTATTGAAGAGTTTTTGTGACAATTGACATGACTTTCTAGGAAGAAGTAAAGTCTCTGTGTGCTATAATTCAACAGCAAGACAGAGGTAAGGCGATGGATTGGGCATCTAGTAATGCGAATTGGGCGACACTGTCAACATTATGCCTTCATTCATTGCGAGGTAAGTATTCCTTTATCAGTATTTTTGAAAATTTAGGAAGAACTTGGTTTTTTCTAGTGATCTTGTAGGATCATCAGCGGTGATGTACAGATTATTTTTATTTCTAGATTCATCAGGCTCAGATTCAAGTAATAAATGGTCTTGCAAACACTGTACATTTGAGAATTCGGATGATCGGTCAGATTGCTCAATGTGCAGTCTTCCGCGATCAGAAACATGAAAATTGTTATCAGTTGTGCACGTTCTTCATTTACCAACTGTTTTATCTTTGGAATATATCTATCATATATAAGATTTATTTTAGCGAGTATTATGTTGAGTAAAAATAGTTTGGTGAATGTTTCACTATTTCTTGCTTTGAAGTCTACTCGAAATTTAATTCACATCATTATTATTGGTATTGTGTCGTAGTAATTCAAATCCTAACAAAGTTCGTAGTAATTTTGATCGCTAAAAGCATATGTCGTATTCATTATGGTTTGCTTCCAGAAGTGAATATATATTTGATCGATTATGTATAAAAAACCAGAGGAGACATTGAAAATAATTTTTTTTTTTTGTTATTTTTAATTATTCAAACTGTTTGTAATTTTCAAGTATTGAATTACCAATGCCGTAATAAAGTGAGATCTAAATAAAATGATGAGAAAAGGTGACCAGATCGCTAGCAGTATGCTGTTCACATATTTAACGAAATACAGGGGGTACGTTAAAAACGTCGACAATTAGGAAAGATAGCATTTTTGGGGAATCTTGTCATTGTAGGTTTTGAGTGCATTCTATGTTCTTGTTTTTTCACGAATGGTAAATTGTTTTGATGACATGAGGCACGATACCGGTTTTCTGTGTTACTGTTTGAAGGAGGGCTTCGTATTTTTTTTCTGTCGCTTGTAGTGGATCGCATCAGGTCAACAGATTATATCATATCGTTAAATTTAGATTTGATTTTGCAAGAGGATAGCCAATGATCACTAATGATAGATACAGCTTTTTGAACGTGTGGTTGATTGACATATCATACTTGGACTTAGTCATTCGAGAGTACTGTAAAAAATCTAGATGTATTTGAAATTTGTTGAACTCTTTAGTATGTTTCAACGTTAGAAACTGAATAGGAAGGGCAGTTCATTAATTCCAGTGATGAATGGCTGAACAAGTCTCATCATTGTAATTTGAGGCAGCAGTGTTAATCGGTCTCACTTTTATTGCTCTGTATTGGTGTGTATACTCTAAAAACCTTCGGTGTCAATTTTATGCTGCCGAACAGGTTTCTCTTTGACATGCAAAAAAAGGCTACAAAATTGCCAAAATCTAATGTTCTCCCGAACATAGTTGAACACTGGGACCACTGACAACAGAATGCGATTTGGAAGAACCAGATCCAAATTTGGTACCTCTACTGGACTTTGTACTCACATTAATTTTAGAATTTTTCTCGAAAAAAGTCAAATAAAAGTATATTGTCAAATGAGAACTGCGGCTTCATTAGCAGTTTCCTGAGCTCATTAACTTCTAACATGCAACAGTCAATCTTTAGAAGTATTTAGGTTGTGTAGTTACACTAGTTTTCTCCATGACTGAGTAAATTGAGATGATATGCTGCTGTTAGTTCATACGTCTCCTACGCTTAAGCAGTGTCACATTCGTGTGCTTAGATATGACCATCTTTTATCACTGACTTATCACATCAGTTCTTGTTTTATTCTGTAAATGAAACATATCAGGTTGAATGCGCTCAACTGCAAAGTATTCCACGGTCTTCTGTGTACTTGAAGTTTGTTCTAGCCATACATGGCTTGCGGGCTATAGCTTCTATGTTATTGAAAATTGGCTACACCTAAGTCTCAGCTCAAGCGAGCATTAAAAGTTTCATTCTCAACCATGAACTTTATATTTAACGTGACCCACAGTCCCCTCAGCATTATTTCTGATCATGTTATTAAAATCATATAGATAATATGATGCTAGAAACGTAAATACTGCGTATATATAACGATTTTATCAAGGTTTTCCTCATTATTATATAACTTCATAAAAGAGCCTGGCTTACTTCGTGTAACACTCTTCAAGACAGATTTTCTGGGCAAAGTCAGTGTACTTCTGTAAATACAAGAGAACTTCCCTTGCTTTTCATTATTGTTCTTGATCCCATTATGAAATTTATAAACTTTAAGAACATTCCCTAAGATGGGAACCCACTTGTTGAACATCGAGAAATATACGCATTCATGAAAGCGCTTGCACAAACGATCGTTTCAATCGGCCAGGTAAAAATTTCCAGCATGAAGAGGCCTTTAACTTGGTTTACAGAGGTCTGTAATGTTGGCATCAGTACGATAGTAATATGTTCTCTGATTTGATTTGAAAAGTTGGAATCTGTTCATTCAGTTAACACACAATCTGCACATTGAAGGTTTGTGTCCTTGTAAATCATAAGCTATCGTGGAACCATTAATTACTGAAAAAAAAGTAAGAGACTCCATCTCACTCAGTTTATCTTGCTTACTCAACTCGAACTCATTTTTCATAAAGTTTCGAGTTTTA
This sequence comes from Thelazia callipaeda, assembly GCA_900618365.1. Lineage (NCBI taxonomy): Eukaryota > Metazoa > Nematoda > Chromadorea > Rhabditida > Thelaziidae > Thelazia > Thelazia callipaeda. The sequence continues at coordinate 17,733 of UYYF01004708.1, forward strand.
GTTTCCTACTACACCAGTGATTCAAAACCGCACTTCCGACAGCTTCATCTCCGCATTTTCGTTGAGCAGTAACTTACAGTCATGATTAAGCAACAGTTAAAAACCGACTTACGGGACTGAACTTGCTGTACTAGTGATAAAGTTACGAGTGCAGTGTTGGGTCTCAGCAAATGGCAGTTAATATGTGCTAATGCACTCGTGATTTCTACCTTAAAAAAATATTATTTGCAGTTCACGAACGATTTACTCAACAAAAAAAGACTGCTTCTAGACTGCTCTGAATGCAAACGCAGTTGTGCTTGAACGTACCGTCCTGATAGCAGTTACTCTGAACTGATCTATAAACATTTTCAAAAACACTCTTGCGAATGCTCGTATAACTATACCATTGTTTGCTAGCAAGAAACAAAATGCAGCAAGGACACTGTGTTCCTATCAGAGATGGAAGCCATATTAAGAAAGAAAAAACCTATGCGAAAGTCGATTTCGGGGAAGTATTTCCAACTTTGCAAAATGTAATCGTTATACCTCAGCTTTTGTACCATTGGTTTCTTATCGCTGTGACTTTGACACACAAATCGCCCAATTCCTTGTACTTTCATATTCTAATGTATAACATTGTTGGACACGCCGATTACTGCATCTGTACTCAACACTTCAGAAATAATTTTAATATGTTCTATTCATGCATAAATAATAGTTTGAAGCCGACAAGTCTATTTATTTTTCTTTTTCGTTTTTTCAACATCCACAAGAATAAAGCAAATCTCACAGATCTCTTAAAGATTGCCCTATAAACATTGTGCACAAAGCAACCATGAATGATGCAACTTTATACGAACATACGCAAAATTTGCAAGCATAATTTATTAAAAGAATGAAAAAATATTAAACACAATATACTGAAGAAAAATGAATAAAATCCAAAGTCATGGGATACACTTCACGACAAAACTCCTTCAAAACTTTAGGGAGTCTTTAATACAAACAAAGATACCTCAACACACTCAAGCTGGTCAATTTTAACTACGAATTTTTTAATCTGATGCATGACAAAAAATACGTCCAAAAATAGACACTAAGAAGGTAGCGTGAACGGTTTGTATCTTAAATGGTATCAACTAAAACTTCACTCGTGTATTCTTGATAAAAAACAAACAGCATAAGTTAGAACAGCATATGTTCAGTTACAAACAATAGGAACCAAATGAAATTAACCCAAGTTCATCCTCACCCTTACCATTTCGCATTAGAATTGGTGGCAGGTGTACCAGTTCCAGAATTATTACTATTGTTACTCAAAGTACTCCAAAAAGCTTGCCATGCAGCATCCATCATGTCTGGGTTTACATTCATCTTGTTCAAGTTCAAAGCATCTAGTCCAGAAGCCAATGCCTGGCTTGTACCTGAACGCGCAGGAGCTGAATATCGAGGGGAATTGGAGTAGCCAGGTGAGAAACGATTTGATGCTCGCGAATCCGATGAACGATACGTATTACCACGCCAATTATCGATTGAGCGTGGCACCACAGAATCGTACGGATAAGCCTGTAATTTAAATAAAATGCATTTTACATGAGATCAACAAAATTACATTCTATACCATGATTTGCAAAAGCATTTAAACTCTAGACACCAACCGTTTCTGAATATCCATATTTGTCGGAAAATCTACGTGGATGACGTCCTTGGCCCGGAAACCCAAAAGAGGCATTTTGTCCGTATCGTGGAGAAAAATCTGATTCTCTTGGCGCTGCAGCACTTACTGCTACTGACGATCCATCAATAATAAAATCCCCTTGCCTTGAAAAACGAGAAAATGATATCTCACGATAGACATAACGTGTTATAAGCAGAAAATGCTGCCACAACACACCCTGTTTAAAAACTATGAAAAGCCTTCTTTTTGACATGATATAAACAGAAAAACACAACAGCCCGAAATTGAGACAACTGTAACACACTGAAGTCGAAACAAGAGTTGGAAAAAGAGCAAGACTTTCTGATATGAAACGAAATAATCAAAACATGAAAATTGAGCGAATAGAAACTACGTTTTGTTTCCTTTCTTTGTACCTCATGAGTTCCTTAGCAACTGCAGCAGTTGAAAAATTCACAAATGCAAACGACCGAAATGGACGCGGGATGAAAACATCCGTAACCTACAAGAACTTAAACATAATATAACATTTTTTAATTCACAATTCCTCGTCTGATAAAGAAGTACAACTACACACTAGTGCGTTAAATTTGAAACCAGAGCTAGAATTCCAGAAAAATGCTAATAGCTATACTTACAAAAGCATTTGGATCAATTTTAGCAGCTTCGGCATTGAAAAATTTGCGAAGAGTATCAACAGTAGTTTTTTCTTGGACACGACCAACGAAAATGCGAGTCACTATCGGTGATCCTATATCACCCTACAAGCAGTTCAATGCTTCAAAACAACATAACAAATGAAATTTAAATGAGAGAAAACTTATACTTCTATCAAAGGTAGTAAACTTTGAAGAACTCATTCACTGCAGCTTATATGTAGTACGTAAAATATTTGAAAATGGGTATATGCATAAAATATTCAAAGATGGGTACATATGTTTGAAATATTCGAAGATGGGTATAACGTCCAAACCAAAAATTTTCAAGCGCTATACAAGCAAAAAGTGGTCACATAAAACATATATGTTCTAGGAAAGATAAAGAGTGACACGCGTAGCACGAATGAAGAGGAAAAAAAAAGACCATTGTAAAACGAGATCGAAACCGAAAAGAAGGCTATGTGGTCGTATAGTCAGGATATCAGAAGTCCGAGAAGCAAATGGAGGATGAACGGAGAAAAACTGCACATCGAATCATGGAAGAAAAGAATGGGAAAACAGATGAGATTGTAAAGAGCTCCGTTAAAGATGTAAGAAACAAGACCACTCTGCCAGTTTACCAATCAGGAATCAGTAGGATTGTTACACTTGAAGTTATCAACCGAAGAATCGAGGTTCCACATGGCCAGATAAAATGCTGACGGCGGTTCTTCGCCGTATCGAGAGGATGCCGAGAGGAAGATGGCCCTTGTGTCGTTCCCTGTATTGTGAGAAGTTTGTGAGCGCGATTAGCCTTCAAGAACTGAAAAACAAGCGAATGCTGCAATCACCATTATAGCAGATCGTTCGCGCTCGCAGAAACGTTTCTTGGAGGAGTCAACAAGACATGTCAGAACACAAGATATGTGCTTCAAACAAAAAACACCACACGAGTCTAAAGTTTATGTAGATGTAAAGGATAAATACCTTATGCTAATGCAAGAAGCACGAAGACATGATAATGACCAGACAAACTGGAAGCGGAAAATAATCCCCAAAGTTGACCCACTTACACTTGGAGCGTTAAACCAAGCGGCGAGTGAATATGCCACAAAGAGTCCCACCATTTCAATGACTGATCCTGTAAGGCAGTTGCAGGTGGCACAACAATGTTATGAAGAGATGGCAAAACGTGAAAAGAAGCGATCGGGGTGGAAGGCAAGCATAGAAAAGAAGATAAATGTGAACAACTTTCACGAAATCCTTATACGAAAAGAGAGGTATTTGGCCGGAGAGACACTTATAGGTAAAAACTGAGATCTAAGAAATATTGAGAATCATGAATCCCATACTTGGCTCTTAAAGGTAACTGTCATGAGACCCTAAGCATGCTTGACAGAACGTGTGAGAGTTTATGAAAGTAAAATAAAGTTATGAATCCCAATGTGCATTTAAAATTCAAAACGCCAGATTTGAGTTGTTTAGAAGACGTTTTTATAGAAGTTTGACAGGCAATTTATAGAAGTTTGATCGAAGAACAGCCCGTAATCCACAATGTAAGGGAGAGTAGAGATTAGAGAGTTCTGGGCCACGATGTGGAAATCGAAAATGGGAAAAGATGACAATATCCAGCACACAAATATCTGAAGAATTTATTCCAGACTCTGAAATACATGATATTCCCCATCTGAAGCCAAATTTAAGAAGATAGTTTCCTGTGTGCCCAACTGGAAAGCAGTCCTGATGGAATCTACAACTTTTAATTAAAAAGTGCACCTCCTTATCCAGATCTGTATAAAATAACTAGCGGATATGCTCGGACGACCTATGGCTCCACAAAAGCACGACGTATCAGATTCCTAAAAATGTTCCAAACAAAGGTAGTGATTTCAGGCCAATAAATTGCATGTCAAACCTTCACAAGTTGATAATGAAATGAGGGCAATATATACAACTAGATATTACCACGAGAAAACTACTTTGCAAATAACCAATTAGGAACTGTTGGAAAGGTTGAAGGTGTGAAAGAGCAGGCATTCTTGAGCCTGGCGGTCTGCAGAGAGCATGGAAAACAGTTATTTACTACGCAATATGACGTCAAAAAAAGCGTTCGATTTAGTGAGCCACAACTATTTGATTAGGTGTATCGAAAAGCTCAACATGCCAATGTGGATTGTTAGGTTTTTGAGAAGCATCACCTTCAGATGGTCGGTTACATTAATAAGCAATGCAGAAATTATAATGGAGAAAAAAATACAGCGGGGAATCTTCCGAGGGAACAGCCTTTCTCCGCTGTTGTTTCGTTTTATGCATGGACCCGTTGAGCCGTAGGCTTAATATCAGATACCCAAAGGTGGAGGTTCCAACCAATCAAGAAATGCATGTAACGAACCATTTATTATTTGTGGATGATCTCCAGCTTCTTGCTGCCAACGAGGATATCATAAAAGCTACGGCAGAAGAAGTTTAGAAGTTCTTTGAAATAGTGGGGTTAGAGGTGAATCCAACAAAGTCAGCCACTAATACTCTGATAAAGCAGTATTTTAGGAAGGAACTCAAGGGTATAAACCTTGGCATAATGGAAGACAAGACTAGCGCTCTGACTCGAGAAAGCCACGATAAAGTGCGGGCAGAGATTTTAGCTAGAATTGATTTTAGGCTAGCCAAAACTGCACTAAACGAAAAGAACTTTATCAAGGCAGTAAATGAGCACGCCACAGGATCAATAAATTATTACACTGGGGTGCTCAAACTGGAACCAGAAGACTTCCGAGCAATTGACCATGATATCAGGAAGTTACTAACTAAATATGGAATTAAATCCAACCTGCATGTTTGGAGAGACTGTACCTGCTCGAGCTAGGACGTGGACTTCATTGCGTCGAACAAAGAAGTGAGCTTAT